>JAKOGI010002597.1:0-98372 GCA_029747015.1 Carnegiea gigantea | reverse complement strand
ATATATATATATATATATATATGTATGTATATATATATGTGTGTGTGTGTGTATATATTTATATGTGTATATATATATATGTGTGTGTGTGTGTGTGTGTGTATATATATATATATAAGTAAAAAGAAGTGTTTTGAATATAAAAGGCAAACTTATAATCGTTAACGTATAAATTAAAAGATGAATATAGAATAAATGGGCTTGTCTAATTAAGCGGTTTTTATCTTTTAAATAGAATTTACGAGTAAAAATGAATCTATACAATGATTGAAAATTAATGCGCATTGATTTATACCCAATCTAATTTACAACCGACCCAATATTGTCCCAAACATTGGACCAAATCCCACCCAACCCAAATTAGACTCGACCTATAACTAATTCGAATTGGGCTACTGTAGACAATCCAAAATAGGCCCGACCTGAGTTTCACCCAAATCGAACCCGTACCCTAGCCAAACATCGTTGACCCGAGGATGATCCAAGCCCGAACTTCACCCGAACGCAACCCGAATATTTTTGACCCGAAAGTGACCTGAGCCGAACTAAGGTACCCATCTCAAGTGACCCATTCCAGGCCTATTATTAGGCATTCCATCTTCAAAAAGGAGAAAGAAGCTGACATGATGCATTGCATTCCTAAACTAACCCACTCACAAGGGAAGCCCAATTGAGGCATCAGCTTTTCTAGAAACACTGACTAACCATAACATAGGCCTTGTCATATCCAATTCAATAGCCATAGATCCCCCTGTACTATTGCTACATTTCATAGCATGAAACAACTGAAATACAACAAGAATATTACAAGTAATTAGTTTACCTAGGGTAAATGCAGATTAAGTACCAAAAGGGTACATGCTGTTGAGTCTGTCTAAAATCACCTTAGTGACTGACAATATTGTATAGGCTGATCAGCGTGAGGTCATCCATGGATACTGGCTTGGATGGGGGTAACAAAAGCATGATTTAATTAAGGAGGAACTACATGTCCTTGTAAAATAGTCGAAATCGTAGTACTTAGTAGCATTGTCTCCTCCACATCTCAGACTTTCTGATGGTAGAAAGGATTCAACTCATCCGGATTAGGAGCCTCATGAGGATGCATCTGCTTCTAAGCTTGTTCCATGTTAGAGTATAAACTTATTTTTGGGCCTTCAACTCTCTTATAGAGTCACCAAAGAAGATCGTTCATCTGTTCAAAAACCCTAGAAAGCACATAGCCAATGACATTATTCAGCTTCATATTACCAATTGAAGAGAATAACTAAGCAAAATAATGGACTATGATATCCACTGCAACTCCAGGATCAAATTGCATATTTTCATTCTTATTATCAATAGAGTTAGTTCCCTTTATGATATTAGCTCTAAAGTGAAACCATCTAGCATTAGAATCTCCAAATTTAAGACAATCAGAACACACACGCTGTCACCAAAGAACTTCCTTCTCATGTCTCTACTCTATTATTTGCACCAATGTCACCTTGCGGCTCACAACATTAATATGTTATTTTAGTTGATCTTTTAACTTCTTAAATTTATTCTCAGCATGGCCAAAGTGCTCCTTATTCCATCTAGAGAGCTCAATTACAAATGTCTCTGATTTTCCTAACAAATTATCAAAAGTAACAGCTTGGAGTGGGAAGGGCTAGGCCTGCACTGCTATTCACTACATTAGGGGCCAGTAATGCACATGTTTTTAGACCTAAACTTCCTGCATATAAAATGATTAAGCCCCTATTTTGTAGAGCAAGTAGGATGGGCAAATGATATGAAATATCACAGCTATAACATAAGAAATAACAGTATTCGGGAATAACAAAAACTAATCATCAGAGGCACAAACTTGTCAAGTGTTTCATCCACCACCCCTTCCCTCCACCAAAAAACTACACCAAATGAAACCATAACCAAATGTCTAAAATAAAATAATTTTTTTGATCAACAAAAACATCCCTAAAACCATCACTAAAATTTTTTAGTTCTAGGATCCTCTTGTATCTTTGCATGATAAAATTTTGTTTAAGTCCCTTAATCAACTAGGGCAAATCAAAATGAGTACATAAGCAAAGAATCATTTCACCAAAACATAACTTATTTTGGGTCTTTGGCCCCCTTGTATGCCCATAAAGTCACATACAAGATCATCCTTACCTCAACAAATAGTAGCATCCATGCAGTGCAAAGAAAGGGATATCATATTAAGGTTCATCATCTTCTCTCATAACATTCCTAGATCACAAGCCCAATCTACCATGTCTATCAAATTGTACTCCTTCAAAGTCAACCAACATGCCCTTCAACCCTTTCATCTTCTCAGCACTTCTTTTTTGGTTTTCAAGGGGAATACCACCATCAGTGATAATCTTCACAATAGAAGCACTTGGATCTTACCCAAATTATAGCAGTTGAAGCATACGATACTCATTAACCTAGGTAGAGACCTTTCAGTCATAAATGCTCATGTCCCTCGAGTTTTCTTATGAAGACTTCATTATCTAAAGAACTACTTTGTGAAGGCATGGGCTTTAAGCCCCCCCTCCCCCCCACCCCAAAAAAAAAATAATGGCATAGATGGGTTATTAAAAGGTAGCTTTGCTCTCACCTCACTCCACATTACTCGTAGATGCCAAGTGCAGCTTGTGCTCTTCCGTTAACTTGGCTTCAGCATTGCACTTCCTGATTTTGAGAGGTAACGCTAGCAACCATGCCATATACTGGAGCTCAAACTTAAAAATATGAGCATCAACAACATCACATGCCTTACGAGCATGTCCAAGCTATCCAAACTCACAACAAAAGTCTAGTAGCTTTAAACATTTGATTCGAATCCATATAATTTTACCATCATGTTGTTATCTTCATGACAACTTGGTAAGACACCAGTTTGAAAACTTAACTTTTTAGCAAAAGCCTTGTTTGATGAGTAGTTAGGAAATTGTATTCCTTCCCCACTATCCCCGCCCCCCCCCCCAAAAAAAAATTACCTATGCGAATAGGGCATCTTTGTTGGAGAAATTATCTCAATTTTTAGTTTGTAATGGCTATGCCAATGGAAACATTTTTGTTGGTTTTATATTGCAGATAGCTTTCCTTAGTAAAACCTTTCCCAATAGAAATATACATTATGCTATAATTATTGGGCAATACCAACAATAAGCTCTCTAGCTATTCCAACTAAAGATTCTCATTACCTTTAGAGAGGGTGAATATGGTTATTGCAAAAATAAAATTAAAATCGAAAGCAAATACAGAAATTAAATAGAGACAATGCACAAGGATATTTTAACTAGGTTGGGTCTTAATTAGGCTTAGATCCCCCTCCCCCCGAGTTATTCAACTATAGGATTCAACCCTCCACTTTTCTTATTAAGATGAACTCTTTAACAACGTCTCAGAACTTCCCCACTCTTGAGATCCCAATACTTAAGTCAACCTATTGATCTAAGTTTGGGAGAGTTGCCCTCATAACTTCTAAGTTCACTTCTTTTTAAAGAACACTTTCTCATAACTCAATCTTTGATATCAAAATAATATTTGAAACAATAGCTCAATGTATAAACTAACTATTTTTTCTCTTAATTTGATGCCTTACTCTTGTGGCCTCCATTTATAGACTAAGAGGTCGTGGCCTTATTCAGTCAACAAAGGAAGTTTCTAGTCATATATCTTGAAATCTCATTTCAGGCCTTTAAAATCCTCTCTGCATATTCTGATTTGATTTTCCATCAGATTAACCAAAACAAGTGACGACATAAACCTGCAATGAATCTTTTTCGTACTCTTGTAACTAAAATATTGCTTGCTACCATTTCAAATCAAATAAAATAACAAGAGATTTGATTTGTAGTTGGAATGTCATCATCATTTCATATATTTAAAAATACTTCGCATTTTCATCTCCTATCAATGATTACCACACGATCTTCATCAGTACAATCAACTTGATTTTATTCAGTTAAGTCTATAACATAGGACTTCACAAGATCAAATCATATATTTTAGACATGGCAAGCACAAGGGGGTTAAAGACTGCCAGCACGATTTTGTGATTCTAAATAAAATCATAGCAAGATAATATTATCTCCAAGATACAACCAAGTAATCTTTTATGATTCTTCAAAATTTGAAATTCAAATTTTGAATAAGTTAGATCATTTAAGAAAATAATTTCTTTAGTTAACACTCCAAATTATCATTCAAATAAAATTCTTTGATATTAAATTATGCCCACATATTTTCTATCCATAAACGCATATATGATTTACTAGTGTAAAAGAACTACTTTGTCCATAGTTATTTTGAATTTACCTCCTACTCATTTTCATAGCCTACTCCATAGTTAGTTTTGTGTTTCATCAAAACCATATAGCCACTAAGGGAGTCAACATTAACAAAATCTTGTTGGACCGACCATAGATATTATATATGAAGTAGAATAATTATAAAATCAAGTCACTTCACAATTTCATATATAACATGAATTATATTGTTTGTTATCATCAAAATCAATTTGTGACTCTTAGACTCAACACCAACCATTCTTTCCATCGATAAAACATGTTCTGTTGTAATTGTAAAATGGCACCAATAGAAATTTGTTGTTGACATTTTATGTTCCTTCTCAAAAGGTTACCCATCTTAACATTGTCATACACCAAGCACTCTTAATTATAGAGTTTCTAAGAATATAGTTTCCTAAAGAATAACTTATGAATTTTATTTTTTTGGTTACGATTTGCAAAATTAATCTTTAAAACTTACCAATAAATGGTTTTTCTACTTCCTTGTTCCTTTGGTGCCAGTAGATGTTCAAGTGGTGGATCATTTATTTGCATTAATGTCATAGTTTAAAAAAAAAAAAACATAAAATATTACAGAAATTTATGTTGGAAATATGCTCTAATGGGTATCGTACTTACAATGCTAGCAGTATTTAATTTTCCATTGGCATTATTATATTGTTGTAAACAACTATGTATCTTTTGTCATATTATCAATATTATCAAGGACCTTCATTCAAATAAACTCCTTATCAACAGTAAAAAAGGATTCAAAGAGAAACAGGTCATTATCAAGATCACAAACCATAGCGCTATGAGAACAACGGTAGAAAATCCCAAAGACCAAGAACTAGGCTTCTTCCCCCATAAAGATGGCTTGTGAGGGGATAAAGTTGGGTATATGTGGCCTAAATACCCAAATTATTTGTTCAAGGTCTGACGGAATATTCTGACCGAAAATAGGTCCATTGGAATTCCAACGGACTATGATATATTCTCAGGAATTCTAACAAATGTTCCAATGGCATTCCAATGGAGTCTGACATTTTGACTGATGGAATTATTTGCTGAAAAATGTTTAAAAATTAAGAAAAAACTTGGACCTTGGGTTGAATGGAGTGAAAATTGAAAAAGAATTTGAATTTCTGACAGAAAAATTCATTAGAGTTTCTCATATAAATCTCGTCTCATAGCCTCATTTTTGCTGTTTGCTTCACAAAACGGAGAGAGAGAGAGTGGTGCATAACCAGCGGTCACCACCTCCTCCCATTGCCATTTGCCGCTGATTTATTAGGAAGGTTTTTATATGTGTAATTTCTACCTAAATTTGTAGTGAATTAAGCATATAAGTTGAATTTGATAGTTTGTATAAAGAGTTTGTATATAATAAATTTCATAGTCTATATAGTCAGTTTATATGTAGCTTCATAAATTTGAAAATTTGTTCTTAATTTTATACTTTAATTCATTGTTAAAGAATGCAATTTTTATTAATTAAATAGAATTTAATGTAATAATGAGATTATGAATTTAATGTTAATAATTAGAATGTATCATATATTAGCTAGACTGCAAAACGTTTGTACAGTTGGGCGCTTTATTTTTTAATTTTTTAAAAAAATTAAAAACATCGATGGAATTATGACGACGGTTTTCCTATGGATTTCTAACAGAAATTCCACTGATTTTTCCTAAATTTTAAAAATTTAAAATTCTGACCGACGATATGAATCCTTCAAAAGTCGAAGGAAAGATTTTGTCGGAATTTCTTCCTACGGATTGTATCAGTCCGTCAGAAACACTTCCCGGCCATATTTCGACGCCATTTGTCCGTCGGGAATTCCATCAAAAAATTCAATGTGCTTTTTCGGTTGGAATATTGATTTTTTTTTAGTAGTGATGTGAAGATGCTATTATTGGCCCAACATATTTTATGCCCATTCTTATGATTGTTTTCTAGCCCGGCAAAAATCATGCCCATTGTATAAAGTGATGTTAATTTATATGCTACTATGTCACGTGATCTTAGGCCCAATTTGCAACCCATTCTTTGTTGCTTGCCTACTAGCCCAAGCGAAAGACTTGCTCTAGCTCTAGCATTCCACAGGTAGAGGGCTCCATGAATGGGCCGTGGTATTGCCCACAGAACGTGGGCGTGCTAAGATTTTTGGGCTACTTTGGCTTAAAGTCAATTGTTGCTATTTTTGATAGGCATCTAGTGAGACTTTAAGGAGCTGTTACATTGAATAATTGTCCTCATTATTCATCTTTTTTATGGTCTTTATTGGGTGAATTATGACTCCACTCTTGGTCGTCTCCTCCTTGATTGTGAGAGTTACATTTCAGCTTTCTATATGATAGCTATTCTTTCTGGGCAAATTTGGTGGGCAATTTTGTGGCCTTTTTTTGCATTTGGGAGTGCCTCTTAGCACATTACTTTTCTGGCCATTTTGTTGTGAGACGTTTGTGAGTCATTGCCTCTTATATTCCACTTTTAGGTTCAGTGAGATTTATGAGAGTTTTATTTCTTTGACCTTGTTGCGGGTTTAAGATCTCCACTCTTTTTTCATTGATCTCTTTTGATTCACCTTTGATATCGCTTTGTACTCTCACCATTATAGTAGATTTTGTGTCATCATTTTTATCCGTTGTTTCTTCCAATCTGAATTTCCATGTGAAATCTTATGTACTCATTGTGTAACTCGTGTCTTTTTCTTAACAAATAAGTACACAGGAAAAGGAAACTTGAGATACCAAGAAGTGGAAAATTTGACATTTGCTCTTATCTTTTTTTATCATATAACTTACAAGCAAATTATTTTAAAATTTAGAGTGATTTTCAAAGTCATACTAAAAATTTCTAAAACTCTAAAAATTGTTATAGAAGCTTAGAACTTTTATGCAAATTTCAGTGCCATATTTAAAAATTTTGTACTTTCTTTTAAAATATTTCACAAACTTTTCAATATCTTCTAACATTTTTTAATATCGACTGAAAATTTCATAACTCTCTAAAAAGTATTAGAGATCTTTTATACATTTTAAATGATTTAACAAGATCACACAAATTTCATAGGTACTTAGTTTTCGTGACTCAAACACATGATAACTTCTGATTACGTAGCTTATCTTATCCGAATTTCAAATGCCGACCAAAATTATTTAAGGAAAATTTTAATTGCAAATTTCAAAGCCTTTCCTTAAAGCTTACGCAACGTGATGAATTTCTCTTGAACTTTTTGCCAGTATTGGTATAATTGTTCGAGTAGAAATTAAACGGTATAGGCCTTCATTTTATCATCTAGCTGGCCTTGTCACTTTGTAGGGATGGCCCCCCGGGGGGGTGGGTATTGGAACACCAGTCCAGATAACACAACCAACCAAACAAGAGGCCTCATTTACGACTGCAACAAAACATAGTCGGCATTTTTAACAAATCTATAAAAAGATAAAAGATAATAAAAGTCAGGATATTCATTTTGTCTTGTCGCTTTCTTTTGAATGTTGAAAAGACCTGATCAATAGGTCAGGAGCCCGCTTGACCTGACCCTTAAAAATGAGGATTAGAATTGACTTGTTTTTTTAATCTCCGATCCATTCCAACTCTCAAATTGAGGGTTGCTGACTATAATGAAAGTCAGGCTTGAGTAGAGGTTTTGACCCTCTAACTTGACCCTCTGATCCTAATTTTTTAAAAAAATTAAAATTAAAATTAAAACAAGAAACCTTGGGTTTCATTTGTTGAAAACCTTTTTGCTTTCTACGTTCTCGTCTACTATCAGTGTTCCCCCTTCGCCTTTTCAAATCTCACTACCTCGTAACCTTCTAACACTTCCTCTCTGATGTTTAGAGTAGTTGTTTTAGTGAACTATATATTTTAATCACTAATTTACGCATTAGACTATTTGTAATTGCGATATACTTCATTGGATCATTATATAATCGTTTGACTTTTTGTTTTGTCGGATGTTGAATGTTGAACTTTTTAATAAAAAAGAAATTCAGTGAAAAATCTTATTTTCTATATAGAGAAGGTTTGAGGCTCAGGTTTGACTCGATGATCCGAGGGTACCAGCAAGGCTAAGGTTAAGTCAGGATTAAGGGTATGCTAACCCATATGAGGGTCAGATAGGGTTACAGTCGAGAAAATCCTACCTGCCAACCCTCATTAACCAGCCCTTTTTTTAATTACGATACCTTATTTCACTACCAGTAAAACATACATATCTAAGACAACTGCGTACATGTTCAAGGAAATTAACGATGTAACATGCTACATATGTCACCAAATTGTAGAATAATTGATAATAATGCTCTTCAAGGACATACATGATACATGCAAGATACATGAAACAAACACCCAAGGAGTTTATGATTTGTAGCGCTATATTCTAATGAACCAAATAGTATCGATAAAAGTATAACTAATTAACAGAAATAAATATGGGTAGAAATTGTAAACAGAAAAATATACTTGATTAGTTGAAATGCGAGAAAAGAGCCAGATCACGGTGGTATTGAGATAGCCACTTGCGGATGTAATGGACCTCCATTTTCCTCACTTCTTTCAGCCATTCTGGATCTTCCTCTGTTGAATACCTCAAGTCCACATGATGTGCTCCTGTATTTTATTCATTTTTAAATAAAGAATTTTAATAATCGCATTCTGAGAATAATAATCGCTAAATGAAGCATGGGATTCAGTTAATCTAATATGATAAGAGTAGCGTAGCCTATCCGATTCATTTAATCTAAATGCAATAATCACTAATTTCTTTTTGTTACTAATTTTACTAGCAACTAATTCAATTAGGTCGTCTTGGGTTGAATTGAATAGAGCTGCCAACATTTGTGCGGCCCTCCACCTCAATTTGCAAGCTAAATTAGTTCGAAGAGTTGACTTGAGTCAAGTTAAATAGAATCACAGACCTATAGAACTTGCGAACCAGCTTGACCTACTTAATGTGTTGTGATGGGTGTCATTACAGCCATACAAGTGAAAGGAAATGGTCCACCCCATGGCTTGACCTAGGCGGAAACTGATTGGCCTTGCTAATATTGACATGAAGGGCAGGAATAGGACCTAACAATAGAGCATGCCACGCATCATAAATGATGTGATTAGAATTGAGGGCAGTGCTGACCTTCTTTTGCAACAATGGCCACCAAACTCTGGGAGATATTTTTTAGCACTCTGCATACACGTTAAAATGTTAGAGATTAAGAGAGATCGATTGAGATCGAGATTGAGATTGAGACTGAGAGAAAAACTATACCCTCCACCACTCCAGGGGTCACGGATGCCATTGAAGAAAATGATGTTGCTACCATGATGTCTAAGCACCCTTTCTATGTCCTGTTATACAGTTTAAAGTTCATGAGGACTGACATATAATTAAGTACGAGTAACCAATTATAATTATAAAGTTCATGAGGACTGACAAAGCCGCCGAATTCGGTGGTGATCCAGCTAGGCCGTGGCTTAACACCGTAGAGAAGGGTGCACTGATTGACGAGGTCATTGCAGTCATAATTGGATGTTGGAAATATGCTCTCCTCGTTGTTCCCTTCCGTTGGCAGTATCATTTCTGTGCATGCCTGCATTTGTTGAGGTTGGTCCAATTTAGAGTTACACAAAGTCAATAGTGCATAATATATGAGTTGTCAAACTGCATTGAAGTTGCGATCAGAAGTTACAAAAGTTATCTTACGTCCTTCTTAAGTTAAGAGAGATCCTAAGCTCACGCGATAAATATTGCATAAGTGTTGTGTATTCTGAATAAAACACACAATATTTTCATAGAAGTGAGATTATTTTTAACAATGCTCCTGATAATGTGTATGCATATGTAATTTTTAATGCACAATAGTAGGATTGTTAATACGTGACAACAAAATTATTCAGATATTATACAATTCTATGTGTTTTGTGAGTAGAAGTGCATATACCCTCATACGCGTGATGCAAAGTGTGAACACTCAGGCACAATATAAAGTATATTAGGAATTGGCCCAAATTTACTTAATCATTCAAGTGGGTTTGTCATTAATAATTTTTTTTAATAGCCCACCTGGGTCATATTATATTTATACTATTGGCCTACAACAATCATAATTCCTGGCGCAAAGTTGCAGTGTCCTTGTGTGATTGGGCTAGAGAAAATAAGAAAAACAAATTCAGCTCACTTTATTTCCCTCATGCTGCCCAACAATGTACGCGGCCCATTCGCAGCTCAATCCCAGTGCCAGCTCCAGGCCGACAGCTTCTTCCCAGCAAACTTTGGCCCACGTTGACCAGACTTGACGCACGTTGACTTTCTTTGACTTGGTCATTTTTGGGTCTTGACCATGGGCTGACCGTGGCCAGACCCACAGTCTGTGATAGCTCATAGTCTCTTGGCAAGCTCAGTTTTGGTCCGTTTGCTATTAATTATATTGGGCTTAATGCAAAATTGTCTGGCTGATCATTGTAGAGCTATAAATGGAGTATTAATCTTCATTATGGTATTTTATGAGCATTCATACAGCATTCTTCTCCTCCTTTGTGAATGAACTTTCAACCGAGTTCATGAACTCTATAAATTGGCATTGCTAGCATGGGCATTGGTGTGGCTATTGTCCCACCGTTGTAGCATTTTGTGGGCATATTAAGGTGTTTTGGCATTCGGGGTACCTTTGAGCATGTCTCTCTCATGGCTATTTTGAGAGGCATTTGTGAGTCAGATTTTGCCTCTTCTCTATTCCACATCTTATGAGTGAGAGGTATGAGAATTTTATTCTTTTGATCTTATTGCCAATTTAAGATCTTTATCTCTTTTTCGTATTGATATCTTTTGACTCATATTTGAGATTATTTTGTACTTACTTATACCATAGTGGATCTTTGTGTCGCCTTTGTTGCCTGTGGTTTTCTCCTGTTTTGGGATTCCACGTAAAAATCATGTGTCTGCCATTATTTTATTGATCTCGTTATATATTCTCGAATATCTACATCTATGCACGCTTCAGCCTGGACCATAGCTCGAATGTTTATTTTATTTTCCCTAAGGTAAAGTAAATCTGACACCCACACCCCTACATAATTCTTTTCTTCCACTAATGACGTTTAAAAATAAGTTGTTTGTTTACTCCCTTTTTGTTGGTGGAAATGTAGGCCAATGGGCTTGAAATACGCTGTGAGCAGTAACGTTGTATGACCCTACTATTCATGGCGTGGCACCAAGCTGTATTTTTCTGAATGGCATGGAACCCGCTTGGCACTGGCTTTTCTTGTGGGCCCCATTGCAAACAACAGGCATCCAATAAGTACTATCCTTAAGCTCCATCTGGACCTTACAAATCTGACGGAAAGAAAAAAATTTAAGAAAATAACTTTTTTTCTTGCGTTTGGTTTTAGAAAAAATTACAAAGAAAAAAATATGGAGGAAAATTAAGTGAAAAAATTGTTAGAAATAGGTGATAAAACTTTCCTCATAAAATTATGAGGAAAGGTTGGGAAAAGTTTCCAAGAGAATTTTCGATCTCTTCCAACCTCACACTACTTAGATGATATCAATATGATTGATGTAATTCATCAACATTCAATTTCTCATCCAAATTTTTGTATTTTTTTCTCAATCCAAACGAGAGGAAAAAACTCACTTTCTCCCTACTTTTTTTTTCTTCATATTTTTTCTTTCCTTCAACTTTTCTTTCTACTAAATTTTTTAAGGATCAAACAGAGCCTAAGTCTCTTAAAAATAACTATTTTTTGCAAGCCACTATGCATTTGAAATCTCATTTGAAAATTGTAGCTTTTCACAAACTCTAGTGATCATAAATCTGACTGAATATTGGGATACAAGGAAGCACTATAGGGGGGGGGGGAATGAACGCTTATTTCACCTATTGCAATAAGCCAAGTCTATAATGGATCTTAATTGAATTTGGAATTTGAAATGAAAAAATTAGGCAGAATTTATAATTCATGCCCCAAAATCTTAGGCATTATTTTGTAAAATTAGTTGTTTAGGCAGTAAATCTGATAACTGTTCTAATTTAATCGTTAGCTAATAGCAATTTAGATGAATTCTTCAAGTAAATATTTTTGGTAAATTTAATTGTTTGGTTAGTTAATAATGTAAATTCACATAAAAGGATATATACAATTCGCTAATATAAATTTAATAAAAGGTAGCTTTAAGTTATTTGAAAAAAATACATAAGCTACTTTTGAAAACTAAAAGCTAACTTTATTAGCTTTTCAAAAATGTTGTTTAAAATATTAATGCTATCTGAAATGTTAGTGCAAAGATTAGGTCAAACAACACTAATACTTGATTTATTAACGATATGACTTAGTCAAAATGATAAATACTATTCCAAATATTATTGCTGAAAATGACCTTAATATGCCTTTATCAAGTTTTAAAAAAAATTACTTGGCCGATATGTCGAAACACTGACATTTCCTTGCAATGAATGTGTTTTGACAGATTGGACAATCCCTACAATATAGATCTAGCATGACTACACTATCTTATTCAATAATTTTTCTTGTTTATAATTATTTACTTGAAACTTTTTGGATGCTGATCTTATCAACATCACAACATATTTGGTGATTGGCTCCTGCGAAATTAATTATCTCAACTCAATCAGGCACGTATATGTGCTTCTTTCGCCCAAAGCATACACCAACGAAGAAAAACTATTTACCCACCTAAGAAAAACTTTTTAAATGAGTTAATCATTTTCTTTTGTCACTTTAATGGTGTCCTAGCTACTGCGATGGGTAGAAAAACCCATCTCATATTTTTCACAATCTTTTGAAGAACATAGTTAGATGATACCTCCTTACGTATTGACTATGAGGTGATATTTTGTTGGGATTTAACCAAGGGAGTAGACCCATTAGGTATCTAAACATTTATCTTCATTTATTGCTTTGTACTTTCCAGGATTCGGAATCGGTTACACTAACGAACCTAGCACACTTTTGGATGAATACAGCTGGTTTGTTTTTTTCCTATATTATTTTTGTTAGTTGTCTAATTAAGATATGTTCATTTGCATGTGTGACAGAATATTCAGAGACGTTGTTCAGCTATAATATGAAAATATCATGATCAAAATTTCAATCTATGCACTACAAATCATGTTTAATTGAAGAACTTCTTATTCACACATTTTTAATCAAAGCTAATCAAAGCATACGTCACAATCTAGGATTATACAGTTCTACAAGCCACATAAGTACTTACATATTAAAAATTACCTATATGACAAATATATGTGATGAATAGACACCCCCTTATGCACACACGTGCACGCACACACACACATATATATGTATACATACACACACACACACACACCAACACACACACCTCATATATATATATATATATTATATTATGTAAACCATATAAATAATACATATATAATATATATATTATACACACACACACACACACACACACACATCTATATATAAATAATATATATATACCATACATACTTGTGTATCTATATATATATATAATAATATATATATATATATATATATATTATATATATAATATATATATATAACACACATACATACATACATCCATATATATATAGATATAGATATATATATATATATATATATATATATAATATATATATATAAATTTATATTAATATATATATATATATATATATATATATATATATATAATATATACATACATACATAAGATCATAATACATATATACATACACACACACACACACACACACATATATATATAGATATCTATATTATATATATATATATATATATATATATATATGCATGTGTGTGTTAACTAAGGGTATGCGTGTGTGTTAACTAAGGGTCCACACTCTGAGATGTCTAATATACATTGGCCACTTTCAATCTAAATGCCTGCAGGGGTATCATTAATCATGGTTGAGACTTATGCTTATTATTTGATGTATATACTACTTGAATTTCACAAGATCTTATGCGGCATAAAAATTGATATACTGACCGCACAATCTAATATTTATAATGCAAATATTCTGTTTGTGTTGGTTTTACACTACTAAAATCTTATAATTTTCTCCACATCAATCTTCTTGTTTTATTCTCAAATGTTAGAATATAATAGTGGCGTATCTTTCATATTTTTGAATTTAATTTTTTTGTTTATAAACTAATGAGTTACTTCTTCACACACATTAATTTTAGGGTGAAATTTTACTGAGATTGCTGAGTTGAAAAATATTTTAAAATTATTATAGGCAATCCTTCTTTTAAAACGTTACACTGACAAGGCAAAAATCTAAAATCAGAAATCAGCGGAGGGTCCACAACAAATTCAGGGAATCTGTCGATGGCAGGAGATCGAAGGGGTCCACCAAGCCTACCACTCTCTTGATTCTTTTTGGGAGAGTGAGGGAGAGAGAGTCGACTTCATGACAATCCTTAGTTGAAAAGGCCCATTGCTCAACTTGGGAAAGCGTCAGAAACGGTTGAAACACTACTACTCGGTTTATCTTATAGGGTGATAGACAGTGGCGAAGCCAGAAATTTTAGGGAGTGGTGTCGGAAATAAGTTGGTAATTATAGGTGAGTGATATCATTTCCGTTTTCTTTATTCCATAGTGAGTTTTCAAATTAGAACTTGAAAGGAATGATGATTCTTTAGTCATTTTTTAAAAATATCTATGTATTTTGAGTTAGAATTCAAACTGATCCACAAATTAAACAACTTTAAAATTAAAATTGACTAGTTAAACTCATAAATTAAAACTAAGAAAGCAAATTAAATTAACCTCAAGTTGAAGGACTAATCAACAAGTTGAACTACTAAGGTCAATTAAAATGTTATCTTTTTGAAATATTTATATACTTTGACCCATAATTAAAATTAAACTGACAAATTAAACAAATTTAGAATTGAAATTCACAAATTAAACTCATACATAAACTTAAAAAACAAATTGATTTACAAACTAAGGATTGAGTAACAAATTGAAGTCAATTAAAATACTAAACTTAGTAGGCTTTGAAATTCAAATAGGAGAGATGCTACCAACCAAAGCCAAAAAAAAAAAAAACAAAAAAAAAAACCAATAGAAAAGAAAAGATATCTGTGGCAGAATTCGAACCCATGACGCTTGGAACAGGAAATAAACAATACAACCACCACTACCGCCACACTGCATGTACTCTCATTAACAGTGCATCCCACAATATTTATTTATATGTTCTTTCTTTTTTCCAGAATACTAATTTATTTTTTCTCTGGCGGGGGAGGGGTGTCAGTTGACACCACTGACACCACGCTCCCTCCGCCCCTGGTGATAGATATATGCCATAGTAAAATACTTTTTAAATGTTTTATTTAACTAAGATTAACATATTTAATGACCTAAATTCACTAAATTTTTTATAATTAAAATTAATTATGAATGGTGGAGCTCTAGTATTTATCCACTATGCCAACAGATGCAAAATGATATCTTAATTGAATTAACCTTATCCAAAAGATGTATTATGCATGTAATTTTCTAATTGTAAAAAAATAAAGATAAAAATAATATTTTACACAATTTATGGGTTGTAACAATCTTCTAGAATTCAATCACACCACTTTTTAAAAATTTAATACATAATAATATAACTTCTAAGCTGAAACAAAATACTTAAGATATAATATTTAAAAAGTGTCTTCCAATAAAATACTTGTTATTTCGCTTATCTTATAATATTAAATATTAGAAAGATACGAGCTAGCATACAAGCAGGCCCAGCATTGAAAAAAGGGAGGATACCGTTAATCGCGATGGGATGGCCCCTGTTGTTATTACGCATATGTTTGGAATCTTTAATGGCTCCGTCAATGCCTATCTATCAGACTATCACCCTTCTGCTGCCACTTTTGCAAATTATATGCCCGTAGTCACATCAAATATGTCAATCAATTTCTATTTCGTTCCTTTCTATTTTTTAATCTAAACTCTATGAGAAGAACTTAATTAGATTTCTCATATTAATCTTTAGATTTTTTCAATATTCTAAATGACATTTATTAAAGTTGAATCCTAAGTTTCTCCACCATTATCACCAAAAAAGAAATAAAAATGAGAAATTACTTACCAATTTTATTTTATAAGTGATTTAAATCAATATCTTGTAAATTTATTTTCAATATTTTAGGACCCTTCTGAAAGAGTTGAATGTAAATTTAATTCAGGCCAGCTAACGTTTATAAAATCTCTTTATTAAAATTGGAGATTTTAAACAATTGAAATTAATTCCTTTTCCCTACACTTCTTATGCGAACCTGCTGATCTAAATAGAATCTTTTATTAATAGGTGATATTCTATAATTTTTAGATGACAAGAACAAATGAGCAAAAAGAGATGAAAGAAGCTCGAAATAGAACCTGCCATGACCACTCATCAAGACCATGCTTATCAAAATCACTGCTAAGATCAAAGCATTTCACATCCCCAGTGTGATTGTAATAGATGTTGACTGCTCCATACAACTTCGCAAATGTGTCTCTCCCTGTTCTTGGATTATCTATTGCCTCACACATCTGCATATTTAATCAAGATTACATAATCATAAAACCAAACCAAAATTTGACAAGTAATCTATTTCATTTGATTAATTGTCAATATCTGCAACCAATCGAACATAAAATGATAAAACATATATAGTACATGTTTTTGTTAATGAACCTAACATAACCTTTTTCACTGGGTAAGCTGGCAAAGGATTGATGAAGTTCGAAGGAGTAGGATAGTCTGTCATAGCTGCGTAAGTATAAGCTGTACTCAACCAACCTTCGATGTCATCTGCTGAAAAATCAATTTCCCTGTACGAATATATTCCTAAATATTTAGTGTACATAGTATCAAAAATTTATATTCATGTGTCAAAGATATTTATTACCTTATCACTCCTCAGGGTCTATTCTTTTCGTTGGAAGTAGGGGCTGGAAAACGGGTGAAATTGATTGAAGTGGGTTGAAGTAATTAAAGTGGGTACTTTTTATTGAAGTGGGTTGAACTGGATTAAAGTTCGTTGAAACTGGCATATTTTTCATATGATAGGTACAAGTTCGTTAAAATAGTGTGTTAAAGTTAATTGAAGTTGATATTTTTTTATTGAAGTTTGTAAAGCGGGTTGAAGTTGATAATTTGAGATTTACCAACAAAAAGAACTGAGCCTTAAATCATAAAAATAAGAACTAAATTTTTCAAAATTTGTTTTCAACTTTCAAATTGCACTTATCGAGGGAAAGACACTTGTTTTAAATCAGTTTTCTCAAGGATTCCCACCTGAGGGGAAAAAAAAAAATTTATCAATGGTAAAGTAAATTACTTGCAAATTCTGAAAGCGGATCTAAGGTGATCTAAGCCGCCTTCTTGCTTGGCAGTCTCTTCAATGTGCTTCCATGAGCCTTTGATCACTTTGTAGCAATTCTCACTTTCACTCTGCATCATTTTCACCAGCACAAGAGATAAAAGACAGACAAAAATAATGTCAATTAAATTCCTTATGATGTATTCCTTAATCACTTCAATAATTCTCATAGCCTTTCGGCTCATGATCTCATTCCAAGTTACTTTTGTTTTTTGGTCTTTCCTATATGGCCCTCACCACCTACTTGTCATTTCATGGGAATCAGACTCACCATGTAACAAAGACAAATTTAGTAGTATTTTTTTTCTTTTTATTGATCATGTAGACTAAAAAAAATAACATAAGATATAGATATAGACTCATATAGAGGTAGGGATTAATAAGATTGGGATTGTGTCATAGCTTTATCCATTGAGCTCATATTTTATTTCAATAAGAAAAAACATGTCGTACGAGAACTAAATTTAGGGTGTTCTAATTAAAACTTATACAAATACTATCAAACTATTTATTGTAATTTATTTGATTAATAATATTTTATATAATTTCAACTAACAGTTTGACATAATGATTAAAAGTTTATGATAGATTATATACTCTAACAAATACAATAATGTAAATAAAATAAAATAAGACAAAGTAAAATATGCAAGAGATTGACAGACCCTAAAGTCTTGAGTAATAATACTGTTGAAGCTGAATGGAGAAATGAGGTTTTCAAAATTAAGGATTGGGGAAGAAGATGCCAAAGCTCCAATGGTCACATGAGGATACTTCAACCTAAACCACGCTGCCAGCACTGCAAAAATTTTTCCAATATATCACAAATTCCAATGGAAATTTAGATAAAAGAAATCTAATAACAGAAATAGAAAGAGATCATAATAATTGAAAAAAAAAAGAAAAGAAAATAGATGGAAAGTATGTAAATGGTTAGGTCAGCTTACTTCCTCCATAGGAACCTCCGAAGACCACCACTGGGGATTCCTTGGCGGCCAAATTGTTCTTGATGTCAAGTATTAATGTTGCATAGTCAGCCAATGCTTGTGTTGAGGTTAAGTACCCTTGGGTACTTGCATTTTTGTAGGCCACCTCTTTGTCACCTCCATATGGGATTGATTTCCCATAGAACCTGTGCTGCAATTTTTTTTTTTTTTAAAGGGGTCCTAGTTAGCTAAATTTATGAACTACATGTTGTGGGTTGAACTGATTAAAATGGATTAAATTTGTAGTATTTTTAACTTACTCACTATTTTAAACATTGCGCATGCAATAGGAAACATAACCTGCACATGTATGGACTAGAGAAGTCTAAATTAGGTTCAACAATCCAATAAGGTCAATTAGGCCTAATGTATGGGGCTGAAATACATTTGTTTAACATTTCTTTTTTTTTTTTACGTTAGTCAATAATAAATAATTTATTAATTTTAAACAAGACCAGGAACTTTAAATAAGCCAAATGAACTTAGTTAACTTGGGACTCGATCAAGTTTGGTTAATTATTTGTCCAATGCACCACTGACCACTATCTAACATGAATCTTACTCTTAAAGGCTTTTTATGGTATAATTTGATACCTCTACTAAGCTAAAAATACTGATGTTATAAACAAAGGTGTTCTCACGGTATTTATTGATTTTGTTAGTTTAGAACCTTTGTTAACAGTACTATGACTTATTTTCATCTTATGTCGTTCTACTTGCAGGAGTAAGGTTGGCAGTGCCAAAATCTTGAACCCCTACTTATGTGAGGTGCACATGGGTCACTGACCGAGGACAACAGAATGCAGCAAACGAAAGAAGATAGACAAAAGTTTAACTCATGGGTTGAATAATAAGCAATGAAAATGGGAGAAATGAATGGTTACCTCAATGAAAAGCAAAAGGGCACGGAAATGTGGGGCAATCTCAAACATGAAGCCAGTGTTATGAGCAAACCATTCAATATCCCCTTCGTTGCCCATGTACACAAATATGGGGGCATTTTGGTCAGCCCCACCCCAGTGCTTGTCATTGATCAAGTACCTCTGCTGAAAAGTCTGGTAACTCTCAGGGTTGAAGTTGAAGTGATCAAGTACCTGGGTGAAGTACCTCGTCTCGTACCGCCTCCCTTCCTTGTCGTCCCCCCTTGGGAGTCGAGCCAGCTGCTCGGGCCGGACGATGGATGTAGGAAACCTTGGGAGGATTTTGCCCAATGCAGGGGAAGGGGCAGAGGCCGAGGACAGGAGAAACAGAGAAATGATAAGGCAACATGGAAATGCTGTGACACCAAAAGCCATAATATCGTCTAATTAATGACTTAGATTGTCTAAACTTTAAAGTTGGTGGTGTTTTAGGACAGGTTTTATGGTGTTATGGTATTTATAGATTAAGTAGGTGGAGGGTTTGGGAGATGGCAGAAGCGAAACGGTCTGATGCACAAATTCTATGAGGAAAGAGTCTTAGGTTGAGGGGGGTATCACCTGCATTTTTGTTGGTAAATGGACCCCATACTTGCAGAGGAACAGCAGATCCTAGTCATTATTTTATTGGACCACGTTCTTGGACAAGGAAGGGTGCCAATTGCCCATTTGCTGGTTGCTAGGAATTATTGACATGAAATCATAGCAGCAAATACTGGATTAAGGTATCAGATTATCACTCAGAATCTGAATTTTATGAATAATGTTCTTATCTTTAGCACTATATACTTTATACAGGTTCTTATAATCAATTAACTAAAATTTAAACTTTTGTACATATTCGTCCTCAATCCGTCCATTATAATGAAAGAAAAATACCTTCTTTTCTCTGTTTTATCTTTGATCTTGCATTTAAGTGAAGTTGGCATACTATCAGCCTATATAGGACGGTCATAATTTGTAGAGCAATATCATCATAGATGTCTTTTCTCATTTCATGTTCTCAAACCTAAGACCTTATTTAAGGGAAAAAATGAATAATAAATTATTCAAATCAATCTCATTTTTGAATCACATATTATTTTTTAGTTGTGTTCTAATTATTGGGATAGTCTGGTTTATTTCAATCCAATAACTTAAGAATTAAAACAAATGATAGTTGGAAAATAAGATAAATAGAATGGTCCTGTGAACATGTCTCTTCATTAAGTAGTCGTTATAATGGAATCCACAGGGAGTCCAAATAATGGACCAATTGCACATTGTCTTACAGCCGTCTTCAAGTCTATAATTTGCAATGATTTTTTTCCCAGGTGTGATGATTTATGTTTCTTAAGATGAGATTTTGTTCTTTGTGAGTGTTACCAATCTAGCATTCACAATAAAAAGTATGTTGAAATAATTTCACCTGAGATGAGCTCTATGTACACATTAAAATATAATTGCAATAATGCAAAATGTGCCAATAATAGAACAACATAGTCATTCACATCATAATTTTGTCAAAGGTCGGTATCAAATTTTGAAGGAAAACAATTAAGGAGGAAACTCTTGTGAATCAAGAATTAAGAAACATATATCATGGAGTCACTTAGAAAATTAAAAATTCATTTAGTTTGATTTTGAGTGTTATACTAATAATCTCATATCGAACAGACAAAACCCAAGCTAACATTTTCCAGTTTCTTAATATGGATATCACCTTGCATTAGTTGCATGACACTGTTGTGACATTCTAGCAAACATTTCTTTGTAACTTTTATTTTTTGCAGCAAAAAACAGCTAATCTTCAATAGTGTTTGGTTGGAAGGAAAATGGTTCTCCCAAAAAATTATTTCCTGTGGAAAATATTTTTCCAAGAAAAATTGATTTTCATGTCACATTTTCCATTGTTTGGTAAAAGATAAATTATTTTCCATGAAAAAGAGGAAAACGTCAACTTAATTACTTAAATGACAAAAAATATTGACAAATAATCGTAGTTGAGATGACTGTTGATCAAATGAAGAAATTTTGAACTTAAAATTCATATTTGAGTTTTTTTCAGTACTTCCTCTCGGATAATCAAGTTTTGATCTAAACTGTTGAAATTATTTTACTGACGAAAAACATTAACTGAATTATTTAAGTGGCAAAAAATCTCAATCGAATTATTATCGCACAGAAAAATATTGACCAAATGAAGGAATATCGTGCTCAAAATATAGATTTGAGCCTATTTTAATCTTTCCTATCTGATGATTTAGTCTTGATCCAAACTATTAAAATTATTCTAGCAGTAAAAAATATTAACTGCACTGTTTAAAGGGCGAAAAATATTAATAAAATTGTCATTGTGGAAAAACATGTTCACCAAATGAGAGAATATCAAGTTTAAAATCTGAATTTGAGCTTATTTTCATATTTTCTATTTAATCATCAAGTTTCTATCCAAACCGTTAAAATTGTTTTAGTGGTAATTCGATTGAATTGTTTTAGTGGCAAAAAATGTCAATTAAGTTATTATGGCAGAGATAAATGTCGATCAAATGAAAGAAATTCGAGTTGAAAATTTAAATTTGAGTTTATTTTAATTTTTCCCATTGAAAAGTCAAACTTTGATCCAAACTATTAAAGTTGAATTTTGCACCTAAATTTCAGCTGACTATATTATCAAAGAGCTGAAGGAAGAAAATTAACTTCCTATCTCATCGACAAGGAAATCATTTTCCTCCATTGGGGGGGAAATTGTTTCCTTGGAAAATAGTTTTCCATCCTTTATTGTGCTAAACAATGAAAAATTGGAAAACTATTTTTTAGAAAAATTATTTTCTCCTCAACCAAACACCACCTTTATTCATTTAATCAATGATCAAGATTCAAAGCATCTTCTTCTAAATGATCAAAAAGTCAAACTACCTAATCGATGGGCCACTTCATTACCCAAATGCCCAACCCACGGCGGAGACCTTGCACTACAAGTTCTCCGTTGCTCCACCACGTCTTCCACAAACAGTTAATGACCTTCGCCTACCTCTCCAAAGTTTATCTTCGTAGACATATTTTGTGAATCATCCTCTACAATGTAGTCCACCGGACTCTTACCTTCAACCAAGTTAATCGCAAACAAGATAGCCTTAGCCTTTGTCGCCTTTAGTGTGTTGTTTAATTGCTTCAAAATTGTTGTTTCCAGGTGTAGGAAATTTGTTTTGCAAGTTTGTTGTGCTGCTAGTGTTTTGTTGTTAGTGGATCTTAGCATTCTTAAGTTTGTTTCTGCAAGATGTTGTTTGAGATTTTTTAGGCACTAGTGCAGGTAATGGGGTTAGTGGCTCCTAGTTGTTGTGATCAGTTTGTTAGTTGGAGTCCTATAAATTCGTGAGTCATGTAGTCTGTTTTGTGTAGCAGAAAAACATTTTAGTAAAATATCAGTACTTTATTCCTTTCTCAAATTATTGCAAAGACAGATTTCCCTTTCTTTTACAACATTTGTGGTATCAAAGCCTTAATGGGTAAGAACTACACAATCAAGCTTCTTTACTCAAGGTTCCTTAAATAGAGAGAGTCAAACATAGTTAGCACATCCTAACCCCCCCCCCAAAATTCCATGACAAAGGTAAGAAACAACTCAAGTTTTTTCTCACAATCTCTTCTTGTAGTTTTCAAAGGGTAAATTACCATTTCTAGAGTCTTAGGGCTCTTCAAGTGACAAGAAAAAAAGCAAGAAGAATTCGAAGACCTTGTTTACAATACAACAGGCCCTTGATGATGAGATCTTTCCTAGAATTGCTGCAGCAATTACTTCCACTAAGGCATGAGAGATTTATAGTAAGAATTTATGGAAAAAAAGGTAATTGTGGTAAAACTACAAACTTTACATCGTGATTTTGGACTGGTGCTTATGAAAAATAATGAGTCTATGCACGATTATATGTCTAGAGTATGAGTAATTGTTAATCTTATGAAGTTATATGGGGAAACTATTTCTGATGAAACTATTGTGACAAATGTATTAAGGTCTCTAACTCCCAAATTTGAGCATGTGGTTGCTGCTATCGACGAGTCTAAGGACTTATTAGAAGATACTTTTGATGAATTGATGGGATCTTTATTAGCTCATGAAGATAGGCTAAATAGATCTCATGAAAGGAGCAAAGAGATAGCATTCTGAGTAAAAGAGGAATCCTCTTTCCATGAAGGGAAGTATGAAAACTTTGCTGGCAGAGGTAGAGGAGAGGTGGCTTTCAAGGTCAAGGTCGTGGCAGAGGCAGAGGAAGAAGAAAGTTCAAAAGCAACATTCAATGTCGACATTGCAAGAAATACAGCCATAAAGAAGCAGTTTGGTGGAGCAAGCAGAGAGATGAGCAAAAACATCTCAATTTCATTAAGAGTACGGAAGCAGAAAGCAAATTGTTTATGCCCTAATTCTATAATGTTGATGTCATGGATGGTGCTTGGTTTGTTGATAGTGGATGCTCTAACCATACGTCTGGTTCAAAAGCCTTGTTTAGAGATCTTGATGAAACTCAGAAAAGTGAAGTGCGACTTCGAGACAACAAGCAAGTTTCAGTCGAAAGAAAAGGTACAATCACAACTAGAACTTTATAGTGTAATGTGAAACTCTTACATGATGTTCAGTTTGCCCCTAATCTAGCATGTAACCTGGTAAGTGTGGGTCAATTGATGTCTTGTGGCTATTCAATCATTTTTTATTATGACTCATGTGCCATTCCTGATAAACAATCTGGTCAGAACATAGCAACAGTGAATATAACCTCAAACATAATTTTCCCTCTAAATGTCTCTAGTGTTATGGGCAATGCATTAGTTACTAGAGAGAACAATGAGTCGAAATTATAGCATCTTCACTGCTCGCACTTGAATATTAATAGGTTGAAACTACTGAGTCAAAAGGAGATGGTCATTGGCTTGCCAGAAATTGGGGAACTTGGTATATGTGAGGGTATATTTATGGGAAGTAGAATAGGAAATCATTTCCAGTTGGAAAATCATGGAGGGCCTCAACTTTGCTGGAACTTGTACATGCTAATTTATGTGGACTAACATAAACTGAGTCACTTGGTGCAAGTTCGTATTTTTTTACTATTTACTGATGATTATAGTCGTATGAGTTGGATTTAATTTTTGAAATTCAAATATGAGACATTTGAGAATTTTAAAAAGTTTAAGGCATTGGTCGAAAAACAAAATGGCAGCAACATAAAGGCTCTTAGAGCGGATTGGGGTGGTGAATTTTTGTCTAATGAATTCAAACTGTTTTGTGAAGAAAGTGGCATTTGGAGACAACTCATAACACCCTACACTCCATAGCGAAATGGAGTTACCGAGCGAAAAAATCATATTATGGTCGAGATGGCTCAAAGCTTGTTAAAAGCAAATGGACTTCCAAATAAATTTTGGGGAGAAGCTATCGTAACAGTTGTGTATTCACTTAATATCTCACCAACAAGCATTGTTCTAAACTAGACACTATACAAAGCCTGGAAAGCTAGAAAGCCTCAGGTGAGCCACTAAAAAGGTCTTTGGATGTATAGCATAAACTTTGGTTAATTGCCATTTGAAACTTGATGAAAAATCCGAAAAATGTGTTTTTATAGGATATGACCCACAATCCGAAGCATATTGTTAGGAATAATATTAGAGCAACAATAATAGTGGAAGCGATAGGATGAGTTAGAGATTCAGAATTCAAGTGAATAACAGAAAACAGAAATAAGAAGACAAGAGATTTAACGTGGAAAACCCAATGCGGGAAAAACCACGGACGGCGACAGCACCAGAACAATTCACTATGAGCAGGAAGAATACAACACGATCACAATCACCACAGTGATTTGATCTAAGAGCAGAATTACAACCTCTCTATTGTAATCTCTCACAAAGTACTTCTACCTCTCAATGTATGTATGAGTACTGGAGTTATTTAGATCCTAGGCTTGACCCTCTTTATATAGGGTCTAAACAGTAGGGTTTTCCTCTTTAGAGTAGAACCCTAGTCGTCAGGAGGAATCTCCCTTGGACAGAAACCCTAGCCGCCTACCGAAAGAGGCGGTGAAAAGACACAGGGCACGACCGTGCCACGTGGCACGGTCACCCTGTGCCACATGGCACGACCGTGCCACATGGCACGGCACACCCGTGCCGTTTTTCTGCCCTCTTCAACTTGACGTCCTTCGTCTTGACACGTCCGTGTCTGTGTAGCACGGTCCTACCGTGCCGGTGCTCGGATTTTGGGCCACGAAACTCAATAATCTCTACCTTCGACCAAAATCTCCAATCACTACTCTCTGACTCCATCATCGCACCCCGAAGGGTGACGCCCCTCCCAAGGGGCAATGCCCCGATGGGCACTTAGTGGCTGTGAATGCCCACTGAGTCCAAGCAATGCTTGAACTTAGCTTTGGGAGATGACTTATGTGAACCTTTCTTCATATAACCTGTCATAATAGATGCCTGCAAGACATAGAGGCCTCCTTGCTTCAAACCCTTCAGTAGAATCCGACTGCCCTTCAAGACCTTCAGAACTCCACCTTCAGCTGAATACTTGCACCCTTTGGATTCAAGAGTGCCCAACGAGATGAGGTTACGCTTCAAGTCAGGAACATAACGAACATTCGATAATGTCCTGATAACGCCATCATGGGTCTTGATTTTAACAGTACCGATTCCAATTACATTACATTGGGCATTATTGCCCATGTGAACAACAGTTGAGTCAACTGGATCATATGTTGAAAACCAATCCTTGTGAGGACACATATGATAGGTACACCCAGAATCAAGAATCCAATCAGAATCGCTCCCCCTTTCAGTAGAGGTAGCAAACAGAACGTCACCATCAGAATCAGATTCAGCAAACGAAGTTTCAGCAGGCTCATTAGAGTTATATTCTTCTTTCTCCTTCTTCTTTTGCAGTTTCCAACAGTTAGCAACAATATGACCCAATTTACCACAGTAATTGCAGGTCTTACCAGTATGAGGATTTTTAGACTTAGAACGGTTCTTACTCCTATTACCATTTCCCTTTTCAGTTGTTGTACCCCTTACTACTAATCCCTCAGCAGAATTAGCATGAATGTCAAGATCAAACTTCTCCTTAGACAACAGGTTTGACTTAACATCCTCAAACGATATAGTATTAGAATTACTATATAACATAATCTTCTTAAAGTGTTTATAAGAAGGGGGTAACAACACAACAAGCAAAATAGCCTTATCCTCATCCTTAACTTTCACATCCAGACTCTCCAAATCTACTAGAATAGAATTAAATTCATTCAGGTGTTTTTGGACAGGAGTACCTTCAGCCATACGAAAGGTGTACAACCTTTCCTTCAACCGGATCTTGTTAGTTAGACTCTTCGTCATGTAGAGTTCTTCTAGCCGAGTCCAGATATCCACCGCAGTTGTCTTATCAAGCACCTTTCGCAAGACATGCGGTGCCAAGCACAACTGTATGGCTGAAACCGCTTTCAGCCCCAGTTCCTCCCATTCATCCTCCGTCAACGACCCACGTCTCTTCTTCACATCTTCAGCCCACTGTTCTTCTATCATCTTTTCAGGTTTAATATGAGGTCCTTTCAGAACCTTTCACAACCCGTGCTGGATGAGAACCGCTCTCATCTGCACCTTCCAGAGATTAAAGCTAATCTTCCCATCGAATTTCTGAATATCTACCCTCATGATAGAAGACATCCTATAACCAAAGCTCTGATACCACTTGTTAGGAATAATATTAGAGCAACAATAATAGCGGAAGCGATAGGATGAGTTAGAGATTCAGAATTCAAGTGAATAACAGAAAACAGAAATAAGAAGACAAGAGATTTAACGTGGAAAACCTAATGCGGGAAAAATCACGGACGGCGACAGCACCAGAACAATTCACTATGAGTAGGAAGAATACAACACGATCACAATCACCACAGTGATTTGATATAAGAGAAGAATTACAACCTCTCTATTGTAATCTCTCACAAAGTACTTCTACCTCTCAATGTATGTATGAGTACTGGAGTTATTTAGATCCTAGGCTTGACCCCCTTTATATAGGGTCTAAACAGTAGGGTTTTTCCCTTTAGAGTAGAACTCTAGCCGCCAGGAGGAATCCCTCTCGGACAAAAACCCTAGCTACCTACCGAAAGAGGCGGTGAAAAGACACGGGGCACGACCGTGCCACGTAGCACGGTCACCCAGTGCCACATGGCACGGCACACCCGTGCCGTTTTTCTGCCCTCTTCGACTTGGCGTCCTTTGTCTTGACACGTTCGTGTCTGTATAGCACGGTCCTACCGTGCCGGTACTCGAATTTTGGGCTACGAAACCCAACACATATCATTTGTATAATCCTATAAGCGACAAGGTGAACGTAAGGAAAAATGTGGTATTTAATGAAGATGCTAGTTGGAAATGGGATGAGAACAACGAAAGTCCAGTGATTCATGCGCCACCTCTTATTGATATTGGCCAAACAAATATTCCATCACCTACACATGAGTGTTCTACCTCATCTGGTAGTACTACTTCAAGTCTTAGAAGTTCTATCTCACTTTCGTTAAGCTCCTCCAGTGAAACTCCACCCAGAAATTTCGAATCCTTAACAGACATGTATGCCTCATGTAATTTTGCATTACATGCCTCTGATCCCTCGCTATGGGGAAGTTGCATAGCAATCAGTATGGCAGAATGCTATGATTGAAGAGTTGCACACTATTCAAAAGAAACAAACATGAGAACTAGTTTGTCTACCACAAGGTAAAAATACCATTGGACTTAAGTGGGTGTATAGAACAAAGTATAATACTAATGGAAGTCTACAGAAGCATAAAGATCATCTTGTTGCCAAGGGATGCTCACAACAGTAAGGTATCGATTTTGATGAAACTTTTTCCCTATGGCTCGATTTGAAACGGTGACAATTTTGTTGGCCTTCCTGCTTAATTGAATATGCCATATATCATTTTGATGTTAAGTATGCCTTCTTGAATGGTGATTTAGAGGAAGTTTATGTCTCACAACTTGAAGGTTTTGTAGCTAATGGCAATGAAAACAAAGTCTACAGGCTAAGACAAGCTCTTTATCGATTGAAACAAGCTCCACGTGCATGGTACAACAAAAATTGATTCTTTTTTTTGAGAAAATTAATTTGTAAGAAGTGAGAACGAGCCAACTTTATACCTAAGGTAGAGTGGTAATAATTATTTTTTGGTTTCTTGCCTTTATGTAGATGGTATGATTTATATGGGGTCATCTAAAACATTAATTGACAAGTTCAAGTGTTGTATGATAAGGAATTTTGAGGTGATAGATATGGGGCTGCTACAATATTTTTGGGGTCTTAAGGTGATGTAAGGAGAAGAGGGGTTCTTCATTTATCAAAAGAAGTTTGTCATTAATCTTTTGAAGAAGTTCATTATAGACAATTGTTGTGGAACCAGCACACTAATGAATATCAATGAGAAATTGCAACCGAGACTAAAGGTTCTAATCCAAGATATTTTAGAAGCTTAGTTGGTCGCTTAAATTATTTGACACACCCTAGACCTAACATTGCCTTTTCAATTATTGTTGCATCCAGATTTATTAATCCTAGCAAACAACATCTTGGTACAGCAAAAAGGATTCTTTACTACATTATTGGACAATTGATTTTGGGATGTGGTATTCTAAGGTGCCAAATTTTAGATTATTTGGCCTAAAATTTGGCTTTACAGACAGTGACTGGGCAATTGTGTGGATGATTGGAAAAGCATGTTAGGCAATACTTTTAGCCTTGGTTCTGGAGCTGTGACATGGAATTCCAAGAAGTAAGAAATAGTACGTTTGTCTTCATCAGAAGCTGAGTATATGGAAGCATCTTCAATGGCACGTCAGGCTTTATGGCTTAGAAAAATTCTTACTGATCTCAAACAAAGGCAACTGAGATTTTCTGTGATAGTAAATTAGCAATTGCTATGATGAAGAACCCTATTTTTCATAGCAAAACTAAGTACATAGATGTATAACATGATTTCATTCCTGGTTTAGTAGGTGAAGGAAAAATTATGCTGAAATTTTACAGAATATATGAAAAAGTAGTTGATATCTTCACCAAATCCCTTCCTCAAGAGAAGTATGAGTTCTTCAGGCTGAAATTAGAAGTGTGCAATGTTGAATCAAGGGGGAGTGTTGTTTGATTGCTTTAAATATGTTATTTCCTAGTTTTTAGGAAATTTATGTTACAAGTTTGCTATGCTGCTAGTGTTTTATTGTTAGTAGATCTTAGGATTCTTAAGTTTGTTTCTGCAAGATATTATTTGAGAGTTTTTAGGAACGAGTGCATGTCATGGGGTTAGTGGCTCCTAGTTGTTATGATTAGTTTGTTAGTTAGAGTCCTATAAATTTACGAGTCTTGTAGTCTGTTTTGTGTAGCAGAAAAACATTTTAGTAAAATATTAGTATTTTATTCCTCTCTTAAAATATTACAAAGATAAATTTCTCTTTCTTTTACAATAGAGTGAGGAAATCTCATTAGCACACAAGCAAGTTGCCTATAAGAAACAACCCTCTCCATCTCTAGCAATGCAACCTAGTCCCGCTACATTGTTCCTTGAATTGATAGCTGCATCACAATCCACTTTGATTGTCCCTGGCATAGCAACCTGACTTAGAGAACATCCTCCTTCCCCCCTATTGCTTGCACATGCTCCAAGAACCCTTCACCACCCTCTCTGTAACAAGCTCACTATGTAACCCCTGACTATTATGCAGAAAACCATTTCTAGCCCAAAATAAACTCCAAAGCCCATAAGCACACAACTCACCCACCTTGGTACCCAGCCGGCTTATTACATTTACAAACCAATCATTTATGTCTTACCATCGACTTGCAGACCTGCTCTACCCCACACTGTAAGCAAACATCTCCAACCCATTCATAATCATTGAAAACATAGATTAGAGTCCCCTTGCTAGTCTCACAAACATGACAGCCTAAGTTATTCACAACATGATGATAAGCTAGCTTAAAATTTTTGGTAAAATATTGCAACAAAACCTCCAGATAAATTCTTCACCCGCAGATGGATGTTTAGCCTGCACAATTTGTCTTACATATCCAAAGAGCCCTTTGAACAAGAATAAAGGGAAGAGTCAAGGAGAGACCAAGCCAAACGATGGCCCGACCTAACATGGAACTCACCATTTTTGGTGTATGACCATCTAACTTTGTCATAAGGTTTCTTGAGCTGAAATGAATGGACAATATCACCACTGCTATTTCTAGATCAAATAACTCTATTATCAACTCATCATCCCATGAAGGATCGTTGTTAAGCATTAGTCATTGCTTCACCCAATCCTCCAACCTACTCGCGCCACAGCTGTGAAAAATTTGCCCGCCACTTACACCCATCCACGACCCTAAATTTTAACTCTTTTCCTATATAATGCCTCGACCTCTTCTCAGGCTACGCAAAGTTACTAACAACTACTTCAAGGATCGTCAACTAGCCACACAATCACCACAAGCCTTTCTAACTTGCTCCATCCTTGCTCACATGTTGCGTAGGAGACTTCCAGGAGGTCACCCATACTAAGATTTCTCTACAACAAGTAAGCTTAACTGCAAAGTTTTTAAGAGTGGGTTTTCTGGAAATGAAGGTGCACCTTTGGTGATATAAATAGTCACTTCAATCCTTTTAAGCTACATTCAGGGGATTACAATCAACCCTGCTTGAAGAGCACAATTGTGTCTTACTATGCAACTGACTAATGAGCCCTCTTAACTAGTGGTCTATCTCAGTATTTTTACCTTGCTAGTTGATTGCCCAGGGGCTCTTCCGTCCACTAGCACAGCATAAAATCATAGGTTAGCTCTGATACCATCTGCAACGCCTTGACCCCTTCTTGGGTTGTGGAGAGTTACGATGAGTGACTTTAAAGATCATCGACTGGCCCTGCAAACTACCCACAAGTCTTTTTGACATGCTTCTTCATCGCTCACCCATTGCTTATAAGGCTTCCCATAAGGTCACCCATTCCAAAATTTGTCTATAGCAAGTACACTAAACTACAGAGTTCTTAAGAGTGGGCTCTACGAAAAGGATGGTCCACCTTTGGTAATATAAATAGTCACTTTAATCTTTTTAAGCTGCATTGAGGGGTAGTACACGCTATTCCCAATAACCTAACTAGTTCCATTAAGAAACAAGTCATGCCCAACTAGAAGGCTCTTTCATGTGGAGCTAGGGGTGAAGCTTCCTTTTCTGTAAAAAGGTTACCCTGAGGAAATGACAAAGCCTTAAGAATTTAAGCGCCAATGAGTAAGGGCAGATAACTAGCCTCCAAACGTACCATGCTAACATCGCTAAGTTAAAAGACTCAACCTCTTGAAAGCCCACGCCTCCTTGATCTTTGAATTATATAGGGAATCCCAACTTATCCAATGAAGGCATTTTTCGCCTGCATCACCTTTTCACTAGAAACTATTCATAATACCTTAATATCATCACAAAAGCGGAGGAGAACATGAAGACACTCATGGCAAATAAGGGCACTGGGTATAATACTAATTTGATCAAAGTTTTCGGCCTAGCTATAGACAAAATTTTTTGTTTCCATCCATTGCCTCGACTCTAAACCTTCTGCTTATCATTTCAAATATAGCCTTCTTAGACCAACCAGGGTGAACCAGAAGACCTAGATAGTCTTTTTACTCACCCATCTTCTTCATCACCAACACTTTTAAAATTTTTGCTTTCCCCACATTGTCAATATTGCCATTGAAGAACACCTCCCACTTAATTTACTTGCTGATTGAACAGTTTCTCATACCATAGCAACACCCTACACAATGTACTAGATTCTTCTCCATTGGCAATCATATGCATTAAGCTATCATTAGTAAACAAAAAATATGAAAATATTAGGGCAGAAAGGCAAAGATGAATGCCATGAAGTTCACCTTTGAGGCTAGCTATTTGAAATAAGGTAGTTAATCCCTCTTAGACCAACAGAAAAAGATAGGGTGGCAATGGGTCCCCTACTCACCTTGTGCAAGCCGTTAGCTAAGAGGCTCCATCCTTAACACCTTTTTATTGATTGGAAAAAAAAAAAGGAAAAAGACTAACCTTAAGCACATCATCAGCACCTCAATCCATGCCTTAGAGAAACATATTTTCCATATGACATGCTCTGAGAAACTCTACTCGACCTGATCATAAGCTTTGCTCATGTCGAGCTTGGCCACCATCCATCCCTTTTTCCCACTCCTCTTTTTTTTTCAGAAAACAAAAACACTTCATAGGTTCTAACATCCCAGCATTTTAGTTACTAATTTTGACCTATATATATAGATGTGTGATTGATGTGTATATTTTATGAATTTTTATTTTAGACATATATGTTTGCTTTATGTTAGTGCTATTATGTTTAGGGAATATTGAATTAGGCCTTATTTAATATATTAATACAATCTTCTAGAAAAAAGAAACTCAAAGAAATAGGTAATTAAAAAAGGAACAAAGAAGGGGCAATGTTGTGTTATTTATTAGCAAAAAGAAGGGGTTTAGACCTTCTTTTTTCTTTCTCCCCAGGTTCACAATACACATACACATAAGACATAAAGAGATAAAGGCAGAAAGAGAAGAAGGAGGAGGAGGAGGAAGGAAGGAAGGATTGGAAACTTGGTAAAGAATTTGAGCTGAGTAGTTTTTACTTTCTCAAAACCTAAAATTGATTAGGTCAAAATTAATTAGATGGTTTATGCTTAGATATAAGAATTCAATTGAAGGCTGATGATATGAATTTGACATTTGTAGGGTTTGACATAATAGAAAATTTAGTTAAACTTGTTAAAAACTCACACTTAAAAGTTTCATATTTAGGGTATGTTATTTTTAACTTATCACAAGTAACTTATACTAATCAATGCTAATCTACCGTAATAAGTGCTCATGCGTATTAATCAATGTTGATCACGGATGAGATTATGAGTAGGTAATATAACTAAGTGCTAATCATTGTTGAATGCTAATGATAAGTACCTGTGATGAGTTGAAAAGAAATGCCCTTAGCTATGATTGTTGGTTTTAATGTTGTTGTGAATTTGGTGTCTATGTTATGAATTTGATCTTATATGCACTAGATTATGGACAGCTTTTTTGCATACCTGGATTAGGAGGGCAAGTGGTGAAGAAGACATTTAATTTTTGGATTTACCATAAATTAGACCCCTATTTGAATTATTATGACTTACTAACTTGGAGAAAATTCTAAAAGTATTATTGTAGTTTGCCTATAATAGCTGACAATTTTTTTGTAAATGTTCACGAATTTTGGTTGTGTATTTTTTAATATTTAAATTTTTAGCAAAACTAATCTATTTAATGTGTTTTGCGGGTTGCTTGCACGCATTAGCAGAAAATTGGATATTAAAGGATTGATTTTGAACATTAGATGTAACAAGATAGTTGAATAATCTTATGCCAACTTGGAGAAATTATTTGGAGCTACATTATGTCTTGATTTGGCCATGTTTTTGTGTACATTTTGATTACAAGCTATCTAAAAAATAATATTGTTGTGATACGATTATATGATATAACTAAATTATGCTCTTTAGGGAAAGAGCTTCATGTATTATCAAGGGCTATCACTTATATTGCGTTCTAGAGCTATTATCATAGTAGTGACCTTCATTCTATCTAGATTGCCTGGTGAGAGAAGTTTTAGCTAGTCCCCTAGGATATGAATGTCCGCCCATATGATATGTTATATATGTGAGTCTCTATTAGGTAACGAAGGTTCCGATCTGAACTTGCTTAGATGTAAACATGAGTTAGTGGTTTATGCTTTGTGGAGAGGTTGCGTTCTCTACAGTGAGTGGGTTTAGTTGGCACCATATGCATGAGTTGCGCCTAGCCCACCAGTGGTTGATATCATACAAATGAGCTGTAACTAATCCCTAAGATATGTTTATCACCTTTATGTTACGGTGGTCATTTCTGCAAGCCATGGTTGATTTTCCCAAAAATAAGGAACTTTATTAATCTAAGAAAATATGATATTTTATGGAATCAAATTTATATTGGATTTGGATTTTGAATTTGGATTTGGATCTCATTTTGAAAGATCATCATGATATTCATGAGATTGTGATTGATTCTTAGTAATTTATAGTTGCTAAGTTTGCCTAAAGAAACACATTTTGTGTCTTTAGCAAGTACGTGAAATTTTATAAGAAACATGCTTTTCTGCATGTGTGAATTGTGATTAGACTCAGGCCATTAGTTTGATTTAGCAAACTTTGCTTTCTTTGGACTTGAGTGAGGGTTAGGAGCCTAAGAGACATGGCTGGTACGGGATGATCATGGTTAATTTAGTGAAATGAACTAACAATAGAGTTTGATTAGGGATTCAATTAGAAATGAGAGTCCTTGAATCGTCCTGATCGACATAGGACAGATATGGTTAAGTTAGTCTAATCATCTACCTCATAACATATATGTGTGTTTCTTTGTAAAGTTTTAAGAATATGATAACTATGAAATCTATGATTTTGTCTCTAAAGCTTGATTATGTTTTTATATCACCTTTGATATGTTATATGCTAAGTTCTAATTCTATGTGATATGTGCATTAAGTGATTATGTGTTAATCAAATAATATGCAAAGAGTAACAATAGGGTTATTCATGGGCTTAGGGAGCTTATAAATTCACCACTTTTCAGCTTTTGGAAGTTAAAGGAGTTCAAAGAAGTATTTAAGAGGGTTAAAGACTACATGCTTTTAAAGAAACAAGTTTGGAAATATAAACCCTACTGGGTACCTATTTATGTTAGTGGATATATTTACAAGGACATAATGATTGCATTTTTACCTGTACATATGTAACATGCTTGTGAAGGCTTAACTATATATACAGATGCACGTTTTAGAGGTACCCCATCGACTTATGTTAGATTTTAGCTAAAGACATATGCTGCATGTGTCAACTAATAGGTTAATTAAGGTCAAAGAGCCTAAAGAGCCTTGTGGGTGGTCTATTAGAACATCAACAATGGTGACACTCCTACCTCATTTAGGTGGGGCGTTATGTAGGCCACCAATATATTATCAAAAAGTAATCTCCCAAGAATGACAGCTAACTGTTAGTTCCCAATTATTTCTAACAAAACAATTTACAACCGATTGGCCATTGTTTTGGATATCAATTTGTACAACTCATTACAAAGGCTAATCAGGCAAAGAACCTTCATGGGCTCAGAGCTTTTAGTTTTGGGAATCAAAGAGGTGAATCATGTGATCTTACATCTCTCGACCATTTAGTACCCACAACAGCACCCTATAAATATTGGGCCTATTTTCCAATATTTCTGAAAAAATAGAGCGCACATACCATTTGATCCCGACAATTTCATTAGAGCCATTTGATCAAGAGCCTCTTCCACCTCCTGCCTTAAGTAAGGATGAGTGAGCCAACTAGCATCCTTAATCAAAATCTTGTCGCGAAAATTAGGCAAGGCTACCCCTTGAAAATTTGGATTTGTAGACGTAAAGATATCACTAAAATAGTTGATAATGGTACCTCCAATCAAATTTTAACCCCCTGAAGTACACCTAATAATCTCCCAAAGCCCTAATGGTGTTCTTCTTATGTTGTTTTTAACCTGTGTATAAAAAATAGGCTATATTCCTACCCCCATCTTTGATTATCAAATGGTGCACTACTTGTACGCAGTAAACTTCATTAAGTCATTAAATTGTCACAAGCTCTCTCTCAACATCTTGAATTTACTCATATTGTGAGACTTAGGTGCCATTTTATAGAGTTCCTAGAACTGCTTCTATAAGTTCTTTGCCTTTTCATATAATGCTCCAAAGTTGGTCTCACCCATTCCTTAAACTGCTCTATGCATTCTATTAACCGATCAACAAGACTGCCATTATGATCCTTCATACCTTGCCATACTCCCCTCTCCACCTCCTTACACCCACCTCTCTACCCTAGTTTTCCTTAAATTTGCTAATGTGTTTGTGCGCTTACTGATCGTAATCAATTTTTGATTCTGCATCTAGCATTATAATGTGGCGATTGGAGTCATGCCAAATGATATTCTATAACACCTCGGGTTTTTATTTGCTAACTTTTGACTTATTGTTGAATACATTATTAGTGTGCTTGTTTTGATTTGTTAATTTATTATTTATGATATTTAGTTATTTTAATAATTTTTTGAAATTATTTGCATTAATTTTTTAATTATTAAAGGAAAATTAAAAGTGCATATGTATCTATGGAAACCAAAGTTGTCAACTATATATTTAGTTAATATGCTTATTGGCTAAGCATTGGAGCAAGCATTCAAACCCGAAGTGAAAGTCAAGTTAACCCCTAAAAAGTTGTGGTTTTTATTTAGCCATATGCAAAATGGTTTAGACAAGCACAAAAGGTTTCTATGGTAAAGTTTATTGGATAAGCATGAAATTATCTAGCCAAATTATCTAGCTCATGATTAGATTGGTGTCAAAATTTAAATGGTACAAATTCTCTATAAGTATGAGTAATCCTATGCATATGGCGAAGGAAGATGAAAGACAGGAAAAAGATAGAAAGAAAGAAGAGAGCTTTGGTTAGTTTAGAGTCATCCACATGAGAGATAAGGTGACACCAAAGTTGCGTAGCAAGGACTAAGGTGAGTAATTCTTATGTTTTCCTTTCAAGCTCAAAAAATGATTAGGAAAAGATAATTGAAGAATAAAGAATCAATACATGAATATGATATTCTAGGTCTAACTAAAGAAGCAGAGAGCTAATCTCTGTGAACTAGAAACCCACCTTAAGAATTTATGTTGGTGAATGTTCGAATGTTTAGATGTTATAATCACATATTTGCATAAGATTTGTATGAGATTTATTTTTCTCTTATGCATATTTTTGTATGAAAAATTTGCTTCAATTTGATTAGTATAACAAAGTTTTATGAAATTTAGATACTAATTGTTAGATTTTAGCATATTTTTATGTGCTATTTGACTTTTAACAAATTATTGGATGTGTGAAAAATTCTGAAAAATTTATTGCATCTTATTTATACAATATAGAAATTTTTGGTAATTGTTTATGAATTTTACATGAGTATATTCTAAGTTATAAATTTCTAACCAAAATTAAGTGGTTTATGCAAACGTGGATTGATGATATGTTTAGGATTGGTTAGCCTCTTTGATTATTGATCTAGAGTACTAAAAATAGTTTCATACTCAGAAAAGGATTGCATGCACTTATAGAATCTTTTTTTAAAGGTGTTAAACTTATTTTCTCGCTTGCGTGACTATGTGATTATAGATTAGTTGAGATGAAATGCATGTGAATGTGTGTTTTCTTAATACAATACAATAAAAATGTGAACCCAAGTTATGCTAAGACTTTGATTAGAGGGGAATAAGTTAATTCCTTTCTTTAGACTATTGCTTATATATTACATTCTCCAACTATGACCATAAAAGCAGTAATCTTTGTGTTTAGATCTGTGTGGATCATTGATTGGCATATTAAGTGAGCAGTACCCAGTCCCCAAAATTGACTCCTTAGTCTATATTATTTGGATCGATGTGGGCTGTCTATTGGTAGCTTGAGTGGGCACTACCCAATTTGCTAATTGATTCACTAGTTTGTGTTATTCGAATTTATAAGGGTCCCTAGTTGGTGCCTTAAGTGCACTCTACCCGGTCTACCACGATGTGAATGTGGCTCTATATTTTATGATTTAAGGGCATCTACATTTGCTAAAGCAAAGGTCCCCCAGTTAGTACCTTAAGTAGGCTTAGCCTGGTCCACCAGGATGTACTTATGACCTTGTGTTTTGTGACAAAGGTCATGGATGGATTTCCCTAGAGTCAGAACATTGATAATATGAGATTATAAGACACATTATGAATTTGGATTTGGACTTGGATTTTGGTATTATCTTAAGGATATTTGTGAGACTGTGAACGATTTATATAGATACTTAATGAAATCCTTTGTCTAAACAAATATATGCTATGCGATTATAGTGACTATGTGAAAATATATAAGAAATGGGCTTTTGTATGTGTGAATTGCAGTTAGAGTAAGGCCATTAGTCAAACTTGGTAGGCTCTGTTTTCTTTTGGACTCAAGAAAGCTGAAAGAGCCTAAGAGATCTAATTGGTATGCCAACCATGGTTAGCTTAGTGAATAGACCACAGTGGAGTTTATTTATGCGCTCAAGTGGAAATGAGGATCCCTGAATTATATCCATTATTAGAGAGGAATCGCTAAGGTAGTCTAGTCATTTGCATTATGAATATTGTGTATTTGATTTGTTTTGCTCATGGTTGCTTCAGTAAGTGATTATGAATGTGTATCGTTTGAACTAATGTGCAAGAAATTTTTGCATTAGTATATTTTCTTCCTTATGTTAGAAGTAAGTTCATTTATTTGAATTATGTGATTATATGTTAACCAAATAATGTGCAAAGTACAATAGTAGAGAAGGTAGGGATTATTTATTTGACCCGGGGAGCTCATGACCTCACCATTTTTCAGGTTCAAGGAAGATAACAAAGTAGAAGTCATCGTGCTGACTAGAGACAGGATAGCGGACTTAGAGTCAGATCTACTTGTTTAGGAATTTTGTGTAAATGTTATGCACTAGAAAGTTAAACCTGTGTGATTGTGTGAAACTCATGTGGAAAGGAGTTAATGTTTGTTTATGAGTGAAAATGCATGTCTAAACTTACCTAGTCCAAATTTACCTAGTATTTTGTTAAAAGTTTCCATTACACTATGCTGTTAAGAGGTTAATTAAGGATAAGAATTTAAGATAGCCTAGCAGGTAACCCAGGTTAGGCATCCACAGCAGTAATGTGCCATGTTACTTAAGATCAGGCTATTATAGAAGTGGTATCAGAGCCATAATCCTGCGATTTGTAGCCAATAGTGGTTGTGTGTGTATGTGATTGATGGTCTGCTTGATGATATGTATATACATGCCTATGTATGTTGAGCTAAAAATACCGCAAGTGCACAGTGCCAGTTGTAGCTAGCAACGGCAAGTATGGGCCGTGTCCACAGAGAACTCGCTTTCAACCACCGAACTAATATATAAAACTCTATTTAGGCCGGAATCCACTAAAATTCGTTTTCAGTAAATAACAGTTCTATTCTGCTGAAAACTACTGCTGTTATCTAAATCAATACTAACAAGGGTCTTGAATTGGGATTCATCACACTATTGTGCTCCTTAGATTATAAACTAGGTCATGCAATTCAACCCATGCAGACAACTGAAATGGAATGATTACCAATTAAAGCGCATCTACACCTTCTCTCAAAGGTCGTTAGACTGATTCGGTAATCCTAATTATCTATTTTCATGAAACAGAAATCACGAAACCCTAAGATTGAGTAACCCTTAATTCCCAATTGCAACCCTAACTATTTTTATGTTAGGAAATCCAATTGCTCACAAAGTAACTCTAAGTAGAGGATTTAACTTTCATTAATCTCCTAAACCCCAATTACGAACATAAATACAACCCTCTCAGGCAATTCATCGAACATCTGGCATGCTAAGTGAGATTTCAGTTATATCATAGGCATTCATTAACAAAAACTTAGAGCATTATTTCAATTCGCACAATAGGGGCTATGCCCAATCCAAGACAACAAATTTAGCCTCTAATCATCATTTCAATCACAACCATAATCAAGAACACGAACATGATTAAAAGTATTAACTTTGAACTAAAACACAAAAGGAAAAGGGTAACGGAACATGCTTTTTATTAACTGTAGCAACAATTTACCAAATGCATAAATCGATTTCAATCCAATGCCTTGAAATCAACAATAACAAAAGCAATCTAAAAAGAAACCTAAAGTCGTCATTTTTCGAGAGAGAAGAAGAGAGAAAACTAAATAATCCTCAATTACAATGCGAAGTCGCAATTAACCGGGAGTCACTAAGGTGGCACGATCGTGCTACACGAGACGGTGCCCCTATGCCACATTACTGCCTCTTGTTTCCTCATTTCTTGGGGCGGCACGGTCATCCTGCATGGCATGGTGCCCCTATGTCGCTTCTTCTTGACTCAAAATCTACTTTTTGGCTCCTGTTTGGTGCAATGTTGACTTGTTTTCCTCGTTTCTTCCAGTCAAACTCCTGAAAACACAAAAACACGTCATATAGGCAGATTTGGAGTAAAGAATGCCTAATCAACCTCTGTACTCTTGAAGTTTCACCGAAAATTACCGAAATAGGAGGTAAAAGTCGAGTCCAAATGAGGTAAAATATAGGTTTATCAACTCCCCCATTCTTATCTCTTGCTTGTCCCCAAACAGGACTGAAACATAAATGAACCGAAAGGGGGTCAAAAACCTCTAACCACTCGCCTCCTCAGGCAAGGCCAATGGGAGATCAGTCAAATCAAGCATAGATGTGCATAACTAGTGGAGCAATTTGAGGCATAAATATATAATTTCAAAACTCATTCCAAAATGTTGGGAAGACCACATGTGCAATTCGACATCTAATTATACCATATCACACCCCTCCCTAATCAAGACGCCTCCAATTAAGTGGTGGGCTAGAAGGCCTAGCAGTGACTCTCATAGGGGGAACAAAGTAAATGCGCTCCCTCACATGTGTTTAAGATGTAAGAAGGTTCACTCAATTCTCTTTCAATCGAACAAACTACCATAGGCTTGCTAAGATTCTCAATTCTCCACCGTGAAAGTGCAATATGCAAAACAATAATCAAGAGGACTTTTCAGGATTGTAATGGGGCTAAGGGCACAGGTAGAAAGGGGGCAAATAATTTGGGAAATAAGGAGCTAACAGCCGAAGCGAGTAAGCAACCAGCAGTTGAACCAACTATACCACACACTCCTTAATCAAGATGTAATAAGAATACACCCTTAAGCAGATAGATCATCGGGAATGAACTACGACAACATGCCAAACACTCTCATTCACCACTTCTGTTCTTTTTTTTTTTTTCTTTCATTCACTTGGATTTCAATAAGTTTCTTCTTCCTTTTTTTTTTTTGAAACATGTTTCTTTTCCTTTGTTTTTGAAAAGGAAATGAATGATTGGCACGCGTAATAACTATACACTCAATCCCCAATGATCATGATGATACATTCTCGCATATACCAAAATGAACCATCAATTTACATGACACCCAAAAGTGACCCACAAAATAACTAAGTGTTGCCCCACTGACTTTGGCTTAGAGGTAGGAGACGTGTTTAGGCCAATAGCTAATAGTGAAGGGTTCACAACAAAAATGGGCAAGGCTCAAAGGTGTAAGTAAGGGGTCAAAACATTAAAACACGGGTGGCAGATTTGGCTATATAGCTCAGGAAACAAATGAATGCCTCTATCATATTATCATAATGTACATGCTCAATGCAATTTCAAAGAGAATCAAAGCAAATTCTTTGGAAGAGATACACACATGAAAGACAATGTGAGACGAAATTGATGAATTAGTCTATAGGCTCAAAATCTCACGGGTCACACTACTAAACACACAACTGGCCCCAGAGATATCCCACTTAAAAGGAATAATCAATCATGATGAGGGAAGTTTAAGGGCAAACAGTATGCAAACCAAACAATGCCGTCAATACGCTTTTAAAATCATCAACCAAAGGCATTTGCCACAAACAACCCACAAGTATGCACAACCATGTCAACCAACTGATCACAAAGCCTTGGTTATCATCATAAGAGGGGTTTTTTTTCAAAGGGGGTTTTTTTTCCCCAAAGCGGTAGTCACTAAGCAATAAATCACCCTAAGTAGTTACCTAGTGGATAAATGAAGAGAAGAGTAAGAAGAATTACTTCGCAGTCTTGTGAAGCTCCCCTCAACACATTTCCACGCAGGACCAAGGGTTAGGAAATAACATATGCATGACCTACCTACATACATTATCCTATATGCTTTTCTAAATGGAGGAATAAAAGGAAAACTAATGCACCCTAAAAATGCTGCTAAATTAGAATAAAACGTAAAGTGTTACATGCAAGGAAATGTATATAATGCACTCCACTAAACAGATATAAACATCCCCTTATACTGGGACCCTTCATTGTCCCCAATAAAAATATGATGCATAAGAAAAGAAGGAGAAGGGGGAATATACTTACAGTCACTGGGTGCCGTCGGGCCCTGGAGGTGGCCAGAAATGCGAAGGAAATGGATGGAAGGTGGAGGAATCATAAGAGGGGAAGGAGGAAGAGCTGCCCTAACCACCCTGAAAGGAGCATAAACGCTCCTCCATTTGTTGAATGGACTTCAACTGATGCCAAAGTAGCTCGTTCGTCTGCCGACGCTTCTCGTACTCCCGGGCTTCCCTCATAGCCCGGTCCTCCTCCCTCTGAATCTGCCGATGCTCCTGCTCCTTCTAACAATCGACGAAATCTCGAAAATAGGAGACACCCTCCTCGATGGAGTCCATGCGCCCGAATAGGCGACCCAAATCTGCCCGCATACCAGTGAAGCCCTCGCGAAGCCCTGAAACCTCCATTTGTAGGTTAGAGAAAGACTGGAGAAAGGTGGGTTCAAGCGGCATGTATGCCACCGAGGAAGAAGACCCTCTCATGTGTGAACGGTGGAGGTGGTGGGATGGCTGCCTCCTCAGCATGGGCACTCGCCAACTCGAGATCTCCTTGGCCCACGTCAAGATCCTCCTCCCCCTCCTCATCATACTCCTCATCCCCCTCCTCATCAAACTCGATGTCCTCATCTGCCGCTAACTGTTGAAGCGCTGCACCAAGGCATCAACCTTGCTAACTAGCAGGTCCACAGCGTCGATCTCATAGATTCCACTGGCCCTCTTCAAGGTTGCCCTCTTGCTGGACCAATGGTAATTATTGGAGGCCATCTCCTCCAACAAGGTATCGACTTCCCCATAAATGCACCACTAGTTGCGGCGTCGACGGACATCTTCAGGGACTGGTCTAATCCATTGTAAAAGGTTTGGATTAGAAGCCAGTCAGGTACTCTGTGGTGGGGGTATTGACGTTGAAGATCTTTAAATCTTTCCCACGCCTCATAAAGTGACTCATCGCCTCGTTGAGCGAAGGAGGTGATGTTCGCTCTTAACTTAGCGGTCTTACCTAGGGGAAAATACTTGCTCAGGAATGCAGTCGATAATGCCTCCTAGGTTGTGAAGGAGTTGGACTCTTCATTGAGGAGCCAATTACTGGCTCTGTCTGTCAGTGAGAAAGGAAAGAGCTGAAGTCTGATGGCGTCGACGGAGACCCCGTTGAGCTTAATTGTGCCACACTTCACTAGGAAGTTGCGAAGGTGAAGATGAGGGTTCTCCGTAGGTCGCCCACTAAACTAATCCTTCTGCACGAAGGATACTAGAGCAGGCCGCAGCTCAAAGTTGTTTACTTCGATGGCTAGATTGACAATGGATGAGGTGAGACCGGTGGCCTGCGGTAGGACATAGTCTTGCAGAACTCTAGGATTTTCCCTGGCCATGATGACTTGCTGCTGTTGTCGCTTCCTCGCACCGCTTTGCCTTTGAGCAGTGGCTTCGATCTCTGGATCAAAAGGAACAAGTGGTTGATCCTTCTGACTTTGCCTGCGCATACAAAGCCAATAACTATACCAAGCATACGCAAGCCCAAACAAAACTAAAAGAACAAGGGGGAAGAAGAAAGACGAAAAAGAAAAAGAAAAAGCCTAATCTAAATTGTTTTGAATTGCTGTCAATGTTGAAACAACCAAGTTCCCCGACAACGACGCCAAAAACTTGTTGAGCTAAAAATACCACAAGTACATGATGCCAGTTGTAGCTAGCAACGATAAATAGGGGTTGTGTCCATAGAGAACTCGGTTTCAACCACCGAACCAATATATAGCACTCTATTTAGGCCGGAATCCACTAAAATTGGTTTTCGGTAAATAACAGTTCTATTCTGCTGAAAACTACTGCTATTATCTAAATCAATACTAATAAGGGTCCTGAATTGGGGTCACCACACTATTGTGCTCCTTGGATTATAAACTAAGTCATGCAATTCAACCCACGCAGACAACTAAAATGGAATGATTACCAATTAAAGCACATCTACGCCTTCTCTCGAAGGTCGTTAGACTGATTAGGTGATCCTAATTATCTATTTTCATGAAACAGGAATCACGAATCCACAAGATTGAGTAACCCTTAATTCCCAATTGCAACCCTAACTATTTTAATGTTAAGAAATCCAATTGCTTACAAAGTAACTCTAGGCAGAGGATTTAACTTTCGTTAATCTCCTAAACCCCAATCACGAACATGAATACAACCCTCTCAAGCAATTCATCGAACATCTAGCATGCTAAGTGAGATTTCAATTATATCATAGGCATTCATTAACAAAAACCTAGAGCATTGTTTCAATTCGCACAATAGGGGTTACGCCTAATCCAAGACAACAAATTTAGCATCTAATCATCATTTCAATCACAACCACAACCAAGAACACGAACATGATTAAAAGTATTAACTTTGAACTAAAACACAAAAGGAAAAAGGTAAAGGAATGTACTTTTTATTAACTGCATCAACAATCTACCAAATGCATAAATCAATTTCACTCTAATGCCTTGAAATCAACACTAATAAAAACAATCCAAAAAGAAACCTAAAGTCGCCGTTTTTCGAGAGAGAAGAAGAGAAAAAACTGAATAATCCTCAATTACGATGCGAAGTCGCAATTAACCGGGATTCACTAAGGTGGCATGGTCGTGCCACATGGCACGGTGCCCCCGTGCCATATTGCTGCCTCTTATTTCCTTGTCCTGGGGTGGTACGGTCATCCTGCATGGCATGGTGCCCCCATGCCACTTTTTCTTGACTCAAAATCTACCTTTTGGCTCCTGTTTGGCGCGACGTTGACTTATTTTCCTCGTTTCTTCCAGTCAAACTCCTAAAAACACAAGAACACGTCATATAAGTAGATTTGGAGTAAAGAATGCCTAATCAACCTTTGTACTCTTGAAGTTTCACCGAAAATTGCCGAAATGGGAGGTAAAAGTCGAGTCCAAATGAGGTAAAATATAGGTTTATCAATTTGAAGTTTCAAGGATGAAACTTTTTTTTAGGGGAGAAGGATATAACACTCTGGCTTATTATTAGGTGACCTTGATTTACACTATGACTTCATTTTACATAGATCTTGACGTTGGATAATTAGGCACGTGAAGTTTCAAGGATGAAACTTTTTCTAGGGAGAAAGATGTAACACTTTGGATTTTTATTTGGTAACTTTTGACCTATTGTTGAATATATGATAAATGTGGTGCATGTTTTAATTTGTTAATTTATTATTTACGATATTGAGTTATCTTAACAAATTTTTTAAATTATTTGAATTAATTTTAATAATTAAAAGGATGATGAGAAGTGCTTATCCATCTATGGAAACCAAAATTACCAACTCTGCGGGTAGTTAATGTGCATAGTGGTTAAGCCTTGGAGGAACAAGTCAAAGCCAAAGCGAAACTCAAGTCAATCCCAAAAACATTTCGGTTCTCACTTAGCCATATGCAAAATTATTTAGACAAGCATGAAATATTTATTAGATGAGCATGAAATTACTTAGCCAAGTTATCTGACTCATGATTAGAGGTATGTCAAAATTTATTGATGTAAACTCTCTATAAATATCAGTAATCCTATGTATATGCTAAGAAAAAGAAAGAGTGGAAAAAGGCACAAGGAAAGAAGAGAGCTTTGGTTAATTTGAGTGTAGCAAGGATTACGGTGTGTAATTCTTATCTTTTCCTTTTAAGTTGAAAAAATGATTAGGGAAAGATAATTAAAAAGTGAAGAAACAATGCATGAATATGATATTTAAGATCTAATTAAAGTAGTAGGGAGCTAATCTCTTTAAATTAGAAATCTGCCCTAAGAATTTCATATTTTCGATTGTTTCAATGCTTAGATGCTATGAGTGAATTATAGATTCGAATGAGAGTTGAATATGAGATGTATTTTGTTGTTGTGCATATTACTATATAAAAAATTTACTTGAATTTGATTGACATAACAAAGATTATGAAATTTAGATATTACATGTCAGATTTTTAGCATATTTTATTTGCTATTTGAATTTTAATAAATTATTAGATAAGTGAGAAATTATGAAAATTTTACTGTAGCTTACTTACACCATGTAGCAATTTTCAATAAGTGTTCATGAATTTGGGATGATTATATTTTTAGTTATATAAATTTCTAAACAAAATTGATTGATTTATGCACAATTGGACTAATTGCATGTTTCCGATTAGTTGGCTTATTTGGTTATTGATCTTAAGGAGTAAAAATAGTTGCATAATTGAAAAAGGATTGTGTGCATTTATAGTAACTCTTTAAAGGTGTTAAACTTATTTTCTTGCTTGTGGGATTATGCGATGATAGATTTGTTTAGAATGCGAATGTGTGCTTTTTTTTATATATGCTAAGACTATGTCTAGAGGGGAAAGAAGTTCATGCCTTGCCTTGGACTATTTCTTATAGTTACATTTGAAAGCTATGACTATAGAAGCAGTTGTCTTTCTGTTTGGATCTGTACATGTCGTTAGTTGGCACCTTGAGTGGGTGCCTGCCAATCTGCAAATCAACTTCTTAGTTTGTATTATTTGGATCTGTGTGAGTCATCTGTTGATGCCTTGACTAGGCAATGCACAGTTCACCAATTGACTCCTTTATTTGTGTTATTTGAATCTGTGCGGCCTTAAGTCGGTACCTTGAGTAGGTTGTACCCCATCCATTGGGATGTGAATATGACTCCACAAACATCCACGTTCTCTAGAGCAAAGGGCCCTTAGGTGGCACCTTGAGTAGGAAGGGAGTTAAACTTATTTTCTTACTTGCGTGATTACGTGATGATAGATTTGTTTAGACAAAATCTAAATGTGTGTTTTCTTGGTAAAATATAACGAAAATATGAACCTTACTTATGCTAAGACTATGTCTAGAAGAGAATAAGTTCATGCCTTGCCCTGGACTATTGTTCATCTTTACGGTCTAGAGTTATGGCCATAGAAGTAGTTGTCTTTCGGTTGGATCCGTGTGGGTCATTGATTGGCACCTTAAGTAGGCAGTCGCCAAGCCAACAATTAACTCCTCAGTCTATATTATTTGGATCAGTGTGGGTCTCTAGTTAGTACCTTGAGTGGGCTCTGTCCAGTCCCACCAAGATGTGAATATGACTTCACAAGCATGCAGGTTCTTTATAGCGAATGGCCCCTAGGTGGTACCTTGAGAGGGAAAGGTGTTAAACTTATTTTCTTACTTGCATGATTAGGTGATGATAAATTCATTTAGATAAAATGTGAATGTGTGTTTTCTTGATTCAATAATGAAAATATGAACTTAAGTTATGCTCAGACTATGTTTAGAGGGGACAGAAGTTCATGCATTGCCCAGTCTGTTGCTGATGTGTTATGTTCTAGAGCTATAGCTATAGGAGTAGTTGTCTTTATACTTGGATCTGTGTGAGTCATTGGTTGACACCTTGAGTAGGAACTTGCCAAACCACCAATTGACTCCTCAATTTGTGTTATTTGGATCTATGTGGGTTGTTTGTTGGTACCTTAAGGAAGCGATGCCTGGTTCACTAGCTAAGTCCTTGGTTTATGTTATTTGGATCTTTGTGGGTCACTTGTTCAGTACCTTGAGTAGGCTCTGCCCTGTCCACCAAGATGTGAATGTGAAGTCCACAGGCATCTACAATCTTTAAAGCAAAGGGCCCCTGGATGGTACCTTGACTGGCCTTCACCTAGTCTACCAGGATGTGTTTATGACCCTTACATTTTATAATAGTTCTTTTCCTAGGACATGGATGGATTTCCGCAGAGTTAAAAAAACATTGTTAATATATGATTACAAGATATGCTAAGAGTTTTAATTTAGACCTAAATTTTGCTAATGTGTGTGTGTGCGTGTGTGTGTGTGTGTAATGAAAATCTTCGTCTAAACATGTGCATGTTATGTGATTATGATGAGCACGTGAAAGTTTATAAGAAATATGCTTTTGTATGTGTGAATCACAGTTATAGTCTGGTCATTAGTTGAACTTGGTGGCCTCTGCTTTCCTTTGAACTCGAGAGAACTTAAAGACCCCAAGAGATATAGTTGGTATGGGACAACCATTTTCTGTATGTAGAGTTCTAATTTTAGGAATTTTATTTTAGCTTTAATTTTATTTTAAGTTTTTGATTTATAAAAATGGTGTACATGCTTTGTGTGTGTGTGTGTGTGTGTGTGCTTCTTTTTGGCCTTTCTTTTTCTTTTTGTAATTTAGTTTTATTTTTGTTAGTTTATTTTGTTTGGTTAACTTAATTATTTATGCATCTTATTTTAGTTTTAGTCATTAGTATAGAGTCATTGTTTTTTCCTTTTACTTTTTCTTTCATTAATTAAAAAAAAAACCTTAAAAAAGGAAAAAGATTGAAAATTCAAAAAAATAAAAAAATTCTTAAACTTGAAAAAAAAAATAAAGTTTCAAGAATGCCAGTTTTAAATTTCCCACCATATGAGCATGAACCTTTCTGGAGCTATTTATCGCGATTTAATGATTATCGTGCTCCATTGAATCACAATTTTGAAAAAATGGAAAATTTGTGAGGTCATCACTGTGGGTTTGAATTCTGCGTCTTAGGGTTATATTGAGTCTATTTATCCTGAATGTGTATTAGGATTATTATCTAAAACTCAAGATGAGGTTTGGAATGTCGTTGAAAAATTAGTGTGGGATACTTATGAGTTTGATCAAGCTAAACAGAATTTTGGGCACCCAGCTCATGGTGAGTCTGTTTTTTCTATTAATCCTTACCACCAAGATCATTTTATAAACTCATATGACCCATTTCAATCTTCTGTGCCTCCTGTGTTGTGTGATTATTATGAGTCTTCTAATCATAATGCTTGTAATGTCCATATCGTGCTTATGTTGATGCTAAATGTGCAAGGGTGGAAAAGACGATTAATGCATTGACTGATAGAATGTTAGAGGCAATGAAAGTGAAAATTACTGAATATTCTCAATGTTTTACTCAAGATATGGAGAATTATAGTGAGTCTGACTCTTGCTTAGGATCTCCTAAACCTGGAGTTAGTCTCCATGATGATTTTGATCCATCTTATTCTGCTAGGCCTAACTTGAATGAAGACATGCCCTTGCCTAGTCTAGATCAAGAGAGTGACTTCCCTCTGTCTCTATCCTCTACCCTTGCACCTGAATTTAGCTCACCTACGGACGTCACTAAGGATGTTCTAGTTTCTACCAACCCACCCACCACTTTAAATGATTCTTTTGAGTTTGATGAGGGTGATGAATGTGGGAACCCTAGTGAGTTAGATTTGAGCGTCTCAACTGACTTTGAGGACCATGAGTTAGATGAGTCGGACAATACTAGTTCACAGGAGTCATGTGAAGAGGAAGTCACGCCCACTAAATTGACATTTAATGATGATATTCTTTCTATAGAATATGAATCTTTTTTAAGTGGGTTTGATGTCAATGTGGGTTTGGATGTGGACCTGTGTGCTGAATATGAATCTTTTTCTTTTAACCCCATCCAACATGACTTCCTTTTTGAATCTCACAAGTCTAAATTTGTTGAGTCTGAGGCCATTGTCACTGGACATTTCAATTTAGACCAGACTCATATGTATATTGAACTTAAAGGACTAGCGGACTTAGGGCTCACTAATTTGCCTAGACTGCTCATTTCTGATGACAATCACATTTCTAGGCTGAGGACCAATCTACTGGCTACCTTTAAATACATTTGCCTGTTTGATGTTTGGGGCCAATGGTTTGACAAGTTGAAGTGGGCCCTTACTTGTATTTTATTGCCATAGTGGATGTACTTTTTCGGTATCCAGCTCTTTACTTTTTACTGCTTCTATGTTGTTGAGAGTTGGTCTTCTATGTTCGATAAGCTACTTCATCGTCTAACGAGTTTTGATTTAAGTAGCATTGTTAAGCTTGATATGAAGTGGCTGAGACTCTATAGGTGTCTATTTGCACGAATTTCTAGAGGCTATAGTTTAGGTGTAATTCAACACCTGACCTGGTATAAACATTCCTCTTTTTCTTCTCCTTTTGTTTTGCATATATTTGTTGCTTTATTTTATTTTTATTGTTTTCTGTTTGAATTTTCGAATATATCCTTTTTTTTCCCTTTTGAGTCTTAATCTTCTTTTTGTATTTTTGTTTTTGTTTTTAGTTTTCTTTCCTTTGTTTATTTCTTTCCACTCTCAATGAGGACATTGTGAGATTTAGTTGTGGGGGTGGGGAAACTTTGAAAAGTTTTGAAAAAATTGAAACAAATTGAAAAAAACTTGAAAACAATTGAAAAAACTTAAAAAAAATACTTGGGAAAAAAAAAGATTTTTGTTTTGTTTTTTGGGAATTTTCATACTATTCTGATCAGCTTAAATCCCCTATGCTTTTGATTATTAGGATGTACATAAGCATGATGTGCATGATAGGTATCTATCCATAGTGTGCTATTCTTAGCCCTAATTCTAACCCCAATTGTTCATTATCGATGTGTAATCCAATTTCTATTTATACCATCATCATTATTTTAAGGTCTTAGTCTTCCATGATTAGCTCTCCCACTTGTGTTTGACACGATTACTTTGGTTTTTGTTTGCATTCTAAGGAAAAAAAAACGAACAGAAAAGAAAAATGAAAATGAAAGAAAAAAAGAGAAATGAAATAAAATTTGAAATGACAAGTATCCCTTTAAGGTACGTGCTACTAGGCGTTACCCTTTGAGGCACATGCTGCTAGGTGTTATCCTTTGAGGCGATACTGCTACTGAAAAAGCTTGCTTCATGTATTAATAAGTCAATAATATAGTTTGTGTCAGTCAAGTGTGATTGAGTCTGATTTTTGGTAAGCCTAAGCCCTAGAATGATGATGCACTTTCACACGAGCATTGTGATGGATTCAAAGTTTTGATGTATAGTGGGGTGAAAAGTTAGTGCTTTGATGTCATTATGGGATAAAGAGCCTTCATGAGTACATTTTGTTTATATGCAAGCAAATATCTTTTCTACATGGGTGATTTAGTTGATTAAAATGTGTATATATCTTTCCCTAATTTTGTACATATTAATTTTTGGGGAAACAAAAGACCCAAAAAAAAAGATTTTTGAGTTACTGTTTATATTTTCTTTTATAGATTTTGTAGGTGTATCCTCTACAAGCCTTCATGAGACCTTATTCGTCCACTAGGGGTAACTTAGGGGTTTAAAGGGCTTATTGCACATGTCAAGTACTGCCGTGATTCCTACAAAAGTGAGTTTAGAATTTTATTTGCTTTTCTTTTTCTAGAATTTTTAGTTTGTTTTACTCGAGGGCAGGCAAAACTTAGGTGTGGGGTATTTGCTCAATGTGAAATTATTATATTTTTATACCCTTTATTATCTAATATTTGCTCTAAAATAAATGATTAAATTAGGATTTTAATATGTTTTTATTTATTTTGTAGGAATAATGAAATTTGGATAAATTAGGTGTCAAAGGATTAAGAAGAAGCATTGTGGATCAAGAAATAAAAACAAGGAAAGGAAGACAGCCCAAGTAGCACGGCCCAACCAGAAGCCTCTACTCCCTCACCTCTCTTTTCAGGCTTGTGTTTCTGTTTCAGCTCAGTCCCATTTCTTCAGCCCAGTCCACAGCTAAGGAAGTCTTCTCTCTTATTCCGTCTTTTCTTTTTCCATCCTTCTCCATGGGCCGGCCCAGATACATCTTGGCTTTTTCTTTCTTTCCCACGATCCACCTCTACCTTCACTTAAGTAGGCATAAGCCATGCACGTGACCCTGGCTTGTTTTTCTCCAGCACCCTTCACTTTTCCTCTTCTTCTCCGAGTAGGCCAGCAGATTGAAAATAGAGCCTGAGAATAGGGCAGTTTCTTGCCCTCCTTCAACCTTTCATCTTCCTCTATCATCATGGCCATGGAATTTGTCTCTTACTCCTCCATCATTCATTGCATCTCGGCCATTGCCTATCCCTTGGTCCTTCTCCTTCTTCTAGGTTCACAGTCCAGTTCAAAAAATAGAGCAGTCGTGACCCTTCGCTTTCCCCGATGCCCATAACCACTATGCTCTCCCACTCTCCTCCTCCTTCATGATCCTTAATTGTCACCATCATCAATACATCAGTTACAAGAAATAATTGAGGGCAATCGAAGAGGATATGGATGATGATTATAGGGGCAATGAACCGGTTCAATGGTGGCTTTAAGGGGTGATCGAAAATAGAGATGAGGAGTAGCTTAGCATGGAGTAGACTTCCCAGTTTTCCATCTTCAATCTTGATTCTCGTTTCAGATATAGCTTTAGTTCACATGCTTGTACAACTTTGATTCTTGGTTAAATTTCATTTGAATAAGAAATTCAGCCCTGGAGTCGAATTTACAAATAGTGGGCAGAAGTTTTTTTGGAATTCTTTAGTTTCTCTTTCTTCATTGTTTAGTTCATCTTAATTTCAGTTTTCGAAATTAGTTTTCTAGACTCAAGAATTTTATGCAACTTGGTTTGAGAATTCTTGAAATTATATTGAAATTAAGTTAAAGTGAGTGAAAATCTGGGTTTAATTATAAACTCTCAGTTCAATTGTTGAGCTTATTTCTGAGCTAACTTCTTTGGATTCGACTCCGGCCTAAACCTGAATCTCAGGTTTATCAGATAGTAAAACTGGTAGCTCTTCCCTTATTCTTAACATGTCAGTTTGGCCCTAAATTTTACTGCTTTGCTTGAGTTTAGACTAATCTGATTCTGTTGTTTAGTTGATTTTGTTTTTATCAATTTAATCCTTAGTTTAGATTAGAAGTTTGCAATTTAATCTCGCAAATCATCTCTGAGGACGACACCTGTTAGTGTTACAATGATAAGCCATATATCTTGTAAAATTACCATAGAGATCTGAAAGCGCTCATCAAAGACACAGATGCCCACATGTTTATAGATGTGCTGAAGAACAAAACGAAAGTCGACCCCGGCTTCTTTTTGGACTATCAGGTTGATGAAGACAACTGATTAAAGAATGTGTTCTGGTTAGACTCCCTAAGTAGAAGAAGCTATGCCCTATTTGGTGATATACTGTCGCTTGACACAACACACAAGACTAACCGGTACTCAATGGTGTTTGCACCATTCACCGAGCTAAACCACCGCAGGCAGCTAATTTGTTTTGGTGCTGGTCTGTTGAGGGATGAGAAGGCGGAGTCCTTCCAGTGGCTGCTCAACAACTTCTTGATTGTGATGAGCAGCCACATGCTGAAACCAGTGATCACAGACCAAGATCCGGCGATCAGACAGGCAATAACCGATGTGTTTGAGAAATCGATCCACTGATTCTACTTGTTGCACATCATGGGAAAGCTCCTTGAGAAGGTGGACCGCACGCTGAATGGTTGCGAGGATTTCATCAAGTGCATCAAGGGGTGCGTGTGGGCATCGGACTCTCCCGACGAGTTCGAGCAGTCTTGGGGGGTGATGCTAGAGGAATTTGACTTAACCGACAATGGGAGGCTGCGCCAGATATATGAGATTCGAGAGCTTTGGGTGTATGCCTACTTTAAGGAGGACTTCTTGGAGGTATTTTGAGGACGACGTCAGGCCCTGAGAGTCAAAACTCTATGTTTGGTTACTTAATGTGTCCCAATCGCAGCCTGGTGGAATTCTGGGTCAGATTTGTGCACGCTGTGGAGTCGCAACGCCATCATGAGCGTAAGGCTGAAAATATTTCTCTAACATCATTTCCGGAACTGAAGATGTGCTATGAGATTGAAAAGCAGCGAGGAACGCCTACACTCACACGAACTTCTACGTGTTCTAGAGACAGTTATACATTGGTCGGATGTACTGCGATGTGTAGGGTATCACTAACATGGAGGGTAAAGGGACCTACCAGATCAAGCACAATTATAAGAATAAGGCGAGGATCCGTTATGTGGTGTACAATGAGTGCACTTCTGAGTGCCAGTGCTCATGCCTCTTCTTCAACTCGAATGGGATTCCATACGCTCACATGCTGCTCATTTTTACATCTAATTTGCTAAGAGAAATTCCGATTGCTTATACCATTAATAGGTGGACAAAGTTGGCAACAAAAGCACCGATGCATGAGTTTGATAGTGTTGTGGGAGATGCTTATGGAGAAGTAGCCACGTAAAATAAGCTCATAGCTGATGCGTGGTCTCAGTTTTACAAGTATATGGATCTGGCTGGGCACACCACCACCAAGCTGTAGCTATTGTTAAGTTCGATGACTTTAGTCGAGCATCAACTTCACGACATGGGTGGCGAGTCAACGAGTAACGCAGCAGCCAATCTACAGACCTATTTTAGATGTGCAGTGCCAGACCAGATTGAGATACATCCACCTCTGATGTCCATAACTAAGAAAAGAGGAAAGAGGATGAAGACAGGGGTTGAGAAGGCTGCTGAGCACCAGTCATGCATATAGATGTGCCACTACTGCAATCAGGTTGCTTCCTATGACGGTAGAAACTGTCTGGAAAGGAGATGCTAGTGCACTATGTGTAGGTGTATGTGTGGCTGTGTATGTTTCTTCTATTAAAATAATAAAAAAATTTAGTTTTTGACAGATAGTGATCAGTAGGATTGGTGTTACTGATCATTAGTATTCCTTTTGATGATTAGCTGTTGGAATGATGAAAACGTGTTTGCAGAGATGTAATATATGGTTTCACTTAGAGAACTGATTTAGTGATCAGCAAAGCTGTGTCTGGTGATCAGAGGATCTTTTCTAGTGATCACTATAAATATGTTGCTATTGCATGAAAGATATTCTCAGAGATACTCATATTTGCGGGTTATGATCATAAAAATCATACTGTGTGTTTCTATACATGATATCCATTACTGATCAACAGATCAAGTTTAGCTATGTTGGGTGATCGTTAGAGCTATGTTTGGTGATCAATATACCAATGTATGGTGTTTAGCATATTGTCAATGATCACTATATCAATTATATACATTTTTGGTGATCATTTGAGCTGTGTTTGATGATCACAGGATCTTTTGTGGTGATCAACATAAATATGTTTATTTTTTACCAAACATATTTATGTTGTATTTGTGCTTTCTTATGATCAAACATATTTATATTGTACACATTTTAAAAGAAGAAATCGTTTGGTGATCGGTAGTACCAGTTTTGGTAATCATTAGAACTATTTTTGGTGATCATTACAACCATGTTTGGTGATCACCATATGAATCTATGGTTTTCAACACAAATATGTTGCTTTGTTTCGTAGATATCTTGGAAGAGCGTTACTCTATTATATTTGCGTTCTATTCCAATGGAATTTCATCATATATGTTTTAAATAGAAGTTATCGTTTGGTGATGGATAATTACAGTGTTGGTGATCATTATGATTATTTTTTTTGGTGATCAGACCATGTTCTCATGCTCACACCATCCACATGCTGATTTTGGGTGGATGATATTAGTTAATATGTGTTATTTTGCTGCATTTGGGGTTGGGTATCATCAAGATAGCAGCATACGTTTTTATAAACAATGACACTTAGTATCTCATCGACAAGTCCAGTAGTGGTGATCAAAGGTGTACTTTTGCAATCACTAGAAGTATCTCTGGTGATCACTCAAAGTTTTTTGGGTGATCAACATCTTCTTACTTGCAGTTGCTTAATCATTAATAGGTCAATTCTTAGTGGTTCTTACTATTACTTTTGCTCATAAGGAGAACTATAGTTATTGATTAATACTAATGCTCTCAGTGATCACCAGAGCTATATTTGGCGATCATCCTTTATATTTCTACTAAATTTAGTGCCATGAGAATTTTTATAACACCTAAAATGGATAAAATTTTACACAATGTGTAATATAATATATACAAAGTAATTTTCATTTGCAAAATAATTGGCAACATAGAGAAACAGGATAGGGATAAACCTAGTCCTTCTTAGCATCTTTCTTTAAATTGGGAAAAATTGTCCCAAATTCCTTGAAATCCTTCCCCCTTTTAGTTGCCGTAAATCTTGCCTTGTTGCCCTCATAGGTGACTATGTCGTGACAACACCGGGCCCTCAAAAGGTTTAACTTTGCATCTTAATCACAAAATGATAGTTCATGATGAATTAGTAACATTGGTTGTTTTTTTATATTGCTAGCAAAATCAGTATTCTGCTGTAATGCTTACATCGTTCGCATTTAGTCCAGACTGCCACTTCTCTCCTTCCCCAAAGTAGCTCTCCATGTGTCTCATACAAAATATGTCACAATCTATATAATTTGTAGCTGTCTTCCATGGCATTTTCAAGCGTGCTGCCTTTATGTTTTTAAGCATCGCATACTGAGGATGTTGTACACCCTCCAAGTACATGCTGAGTACTTTGCTCTGCATAAATTTTCAAAAAACAATGCCACTATTTGAATTGGAATGTAATGGCATCAGTATAGTTATAAACAGTATAGTATTTAAAACCTCACCAATTTCGCCGGAAAGTCTAAATAAAGAACTTCCGTTAATACTCTTGCAAGCAAGTTATCGATGATATCAATTCTCTCATCCCTCAAATTGTAGCAAAGCAAAAAGAAATCACTATTGTGACACACGGGGAAGAAAACCTACATTTTTTTAAAAGTAAAAAGAGTAAGAAAAAAACACATGTGAACATTAGCGGATATGTAGAATATAAATCAAACGCCTTTTTTTTTCCTTTAAGAAGCCAAGTGTGTTATGGCCACTCACTAAACATCACCCCTTACCAAGTCAACTTGCTTGATTTTAATCCATGGACATCTTTCTACCTCTTTTTCCATTACAACCTTAAAATCTTCTTCTCCCTTTTCGAATGAACTGGCTCTCATTATTTGTTTGCTAAAGAAAAACTACATCGAAGAAAAAACAATGTATGTTTATGCAATGTAATATACCGATGAAGACAAACCATTCTTGGTGAGAAATTTGTTAAAGTAGATATTTCATCAATCTAATATTTTAGTTATAATCGCTGATGCAGTTATTATTGAGCAATAAGCTAAGTGTGAGGCACGTACACTTTGTTCGCATGACATGAAAAATCCGCTTGGAGTGGTGAGATCCTGTTTTTCTCTCCCGATCATTTAGTATGCTGGACCATATGTTGATGACATTCATCTCAAGCTACTATCCTGGCCTTAGAGTGACCATAGAAGCCCTAATGGCCTCCTTATCGTCGCAACCATCAAATAAAGGCTCACTACAAAACCAAAATGAAAAAAGAATGGTTACACACTTACTTGGAAATAAAATAAAAACAATATAACATTTATGCAGGTAATCACATATTGATCAAAAATCACATAAGTAATGATCATGCCTGCATAAAGACACTAATCACCAATGTGAAATTATTGATCGATGACCAGACAACACGTTCACTAGGGAAAAGGCATCACTTATCATATAAGCAGTGAATTACAATGCACGATGGAAGGAGTAATCATTTGCACAAGTGATCCCAAGTTGATCACCAGTCACGAAACTACTGATCACCAATCACAAAAATTATTCATCACCAACCAAATAATCATTGATCGTGAATCAAAAAACTATTGATCACCAAAGACAAAACCACTGATAAGCAATTACACCCACATTGATTACAAGCAAATAACACTTCATCAACACTAGCCAAGGAAAAACACTGCAGAAAGTAAACACTCATACAAAGTGAATCAAATATCCACCAGCAATAAAGATACAGTTGAATTATATAAGCAGTGAATTACAATGCAAGATTGAAGAAGTAATCATTTACTCAAGTGATCCCAAGTTGATCTCCAGTCAGTAAACTACTGATCACCAATCACAAAATTATTCATCACCAACCAAATAATCACTGATTGCCAATAAAAATAGTATTGATCACCAAACACACAACCATTGATCACCAATTACACCTATATTAATCACAAATAAATAACACTTAATCAATACTAGCCTGGCAAAACACTGAAGAAAGTAAACATTCATGCAAAGTGAATCAAATATCCACCAGCAAAACAGATAACAGTTGATAAGCAATCACATGACTGGTGATCACTCATCAAGAACACTGAAATATAATACATGAGGGTGAGAAATAAAGAAGATTGATTAGAGATATTACCTATCATCCACATCTTCGACTTTGCTGAAAACATACTCAGATATCGTCAGCTCATCCTGACAGAGTTCACTGTTGAGCTTTGTCAGTCGGAATACATATGGCGAGCAGTATGCTAGAGGCAGATTTTCAGGCTGCCGTGTTTTCAGTGCATCCAATGGCGCTATTTTCTCCAACTTTTCTGGAGTTCTGGCAGCACCCAAATGCTTCTTATCATGCTTTTCGTGCAGTAGCTTTTTTATCAGTTTGGGCTTCCTAGAATCAGTTGCTACTTGCTCACTGAAATCCCTAGGATTTCCTTTGTTCTGCTCTACTGGCTGTCTTACAGTCAGTGCAATTGTTATTTTTTAATCAATACTGGTCTGCATACTCGGCTTCATTTTCTGAGGCAACTTTGTTTTCTCCCCACCACTTTGGTTTTCACGGCCATATGCATTCGATGGCAGCTTCTGTTGTTGCTGCCCTAGTTGCTTTGCAGTAGCATTTTCAGCCCTCAGCTTGCCACCTTCACCATGCATAGCATGCTTGTTCTATTTTCCAACCTTATGTCTAGCTGCTAGATCGCTATCAGTTTTCTCGATCTGGGGTTGCCTACGCTCAACCTCTAGTGGCAATGCTTATTTGCTCTGTCCTGCTCGCTCTTTGGCATTGTGAAGAGGTGGTACTTTTGAGCCAGTCATCTGCTGCTGTAGGGTTGGCTTTCTAATCTTGATACTTTACTTGCTAACCTCACCCTTTTTAGAAGCAGGCTCGTCGCCTTCTATGGGCTTTTTCTTAGCTGGTTTCTTTACGCTGAGCACACGGTTCACTTGAGAAGTGTTCCTGAATGTGAATCTCAATGGAGCACCATCGTCGTCATCTTCAATGCCATCATCTTCATTAACTGCAACAGTGCTTGGATCTGGCAAAGAGGTGTTTCGAGGCAGTAGACTTTAGCTGTCTGGCTGACTCAGTCCCGACCCTAGACTATTTGAAGGCATGCTACAATCCTTCTTCATAACGCTCTTTGATTGATCCAGCACTAGATCCTCATGGTGCTATTCCTTTTCGAAAATGATGCTGGCATCGAAAACCAATGTGTCTGCCGGAATTTGACCTTCACCATCTAATTTGTCAAGTGGAACTATGGGGCTGAATGAAGGAGCGTAGACGTTGTTGCTCGCTTTCTGTATTAGTTGAAGATTTTGAAACTCCATGTGAGCACTGTGAAGGTCTGCGACAGCGTCCTTCATAATATCAGTGTTGAAACACTAAGCTTCTCTCGGAGATTTTTAAGTAGCAGTATCGTAGAATGAGACGAACATTTTCGTTGCTTCGTCATGCATCTTTTGAAGATCTTAACTCTCACCGTACTTATTACACATGCAATCCATGATGGCTGTGAAGTTTTTGTAAGTCAACGCCAATTGTTTCATAGCAGAAATGACTTTGTCAACATCTCTCTATAATTTTCAAAAATAAATAAATAAATAAATAAATAAATAAATAAATACGTATGTTTCGCAGATTAATTACCGTGTACTTATTGATCACTGACTCACTGAACAATGATCGAATTGTAAAAGTGGCGAACAGAAAAATTATCCCTAAAAGCATCACTTTTGATCACTGATAACATGAGCATTGATTACAACTCAATAAAGAATTGAAATTGAAGCTGTCATGATGAAAAAAGTAAACAGTAACATGATCACCAGCCATATGCAAACGGATCATAAATAGCATCTCCAATGATCACCAACCAAGGAATAGAAGCAATGTTGAAAAAAAAATTCAACAGTAGGCAATATGATCACCAATCTTATGCCAACTGATCACAGATAGAATATCTATTGATCACCCACAAACATCTGTTCATCACTGACCTTATTCTATCTCATCACTAAACATACATGTACTGATCACCAAGTAGACTTCTTGGAATGATCAATGAGTAATGTATGTGTGGTCACTAATATTGTTGCTACTGATCACTTTCTCTTATATTTGTTGATCACTAGATATTACTGTTAGTGATCAGTAAAATAAATATACTGATCACTAATAACACCTCTTTTGATCAACAATAAAAAAATATAGATCACTAATCATATTCTAGCGATCACTAATAATAAAACTATTTATCACTAATAAAATGTCTATTGATCATAAACAACGCAGATGAAAATATATTTGAAACAAAAAGAAGATGCAATTCAGAGCTCACTAGCGTACACAAATGTAGCAGGCCTGAGTTACAAACAATTAGACAAGAAAAATACAAAACTATATAGAAGATCATGAATATTACTCATATTAATCACTATTTACATACATACTGATCATTAATTATCAAAGCAGTTTCAGTAAATTAAGTTGTATGATCAGAGACATTTAAATAAGCAAAGCGTGAAATGTCACATAACAACTAAAAATTAACTAGATAGTAATTCACTAAATAACAACGAAAAATGTCTACTAGCCAGCAACAAATATCTGTTCATCATAGACCTTATTCTATTTGATCACCAAACATACATGTACTGATCATCGAGTTGACTTCTTAGAATGATCAGTGAGTACTGTGTGTGTGGTCACTAATATTGTTCCTACTGATCACTTTATCTTATATTTGTTGATTACAACTTAATGAAGAATTGAAATTGAAGCAGTCACGACGAAAAAAGCAAACAGTAACATGATCATCAGTCATATGCAAACGAATCATAAATAACATCTCTAATGATCACCAACCAAGGAATAGAAGGAATGTTGAAAAAAATTAAACAGTAGGTAACATGGTCACCAATCTTGGCCAACTGATCACAGATAACATCTCTAGTGATCACTAACAAAAGAGTAGTCCAAATACAAGCAGTGTTTGAGCAATAAGTAATCTGATCACCAATCTTATGCCAATTATCACTCTATAGTAATTAATACACACAATAGCAATAAACATCAGCCAATAAATAAAATAAGTAGACACTGATTTTCAGTGATCACTAACATTATTGACAATGATCACTAAAACAATGATTACTGATCAGTCAGTACATAATCCACACAAAGACATAAAAAACAAGTTATGTTCGGGCTGATCAGTAATTTCCATATATATTCAATCAATGATCACACAAGTATTGATCACCATACACTACTCATCGGCATTCACACACAACGACGAAACTCTAAGCAATGGGTATAAACGAAGTTTATTTATTACCTCAAATTCTGTCTTCTTTGTTCCTTCAGCATCTTCAATTTGAGCCTTCAGTCATGGGAAATCAAATGCTTCATCGACTGCCTCCTTACCAGCAGCCTTCCCCAGGATAGCTTTCTATATTTTTTTAAAAATAAATATCTTACGATATTAGACTTTAAGCATCGCGCAGAAACAACAAAAGATCTATCTACTTTGTGACTAGCACTATACCCATATCATAACCAATCACAACATTAATGTTCAATTAGTAAACAAGCTCTAAATTAAGCAACGGGGCAAAAGGACTTCATTCTAAAATGATCACTGATTAGGCAGCTTTTGATCAATAATTTGGCAGCTTATAATCACCAATATTACTCTCTGTTAATCACAATGCAGAGAAGGATTCCATTGATTGAAGTAAAGAGATCACTAATCGGATCTGTATTGATCAGCAATGAGGGTTTGTCAAATAATTTGCAAGGAAGATAAGCATGTTTTACTTACTACCTGAATTTGGGAGCTCCTGATGTCTTCAGCAGGATGCTGCTCATGCATTGTTAGGTGTGGCACATTCAGGCGAGGTTCAACGGTGCCTCTCCCAGAACCATGGCTCCGGTCCTCATCTTCTATCCTTTTCTTGATGTGGTCATTAGTCCACGTAGACATTGTAGGCAATTATCTCTTCACTCTTCTCTTCATGAAGACAACCTTGTCTAGGTACAACTTCTGCCAATACAGAAACATCAAAAAATACTTAGTATAAGGAATTCGGTTACTTACATAGGTATCTACAGTTGATCACTAATGCATAACTTATTGATCACTAAAGCACAAGTTATTAATCCCTAATCATTTAACTATTGATCACTAAGGCATTCATTTTTTTTTTACATGATCACTGTGTTTGCTTTTATTGATCACAAATTTGACCAAGGGATGCATTGTTGAATAGGAAAACTAGCCATTAAGAAGAAGAGTGGACTGTCGAAGTGCACCCCTTTTGCAGCCGTACTCTCCTTATAGTGCCTGACACTGGTGATCAGCTTATCCACTACGAACTAGCACCAGTCTATGAATGCAATTTGGCTCATATCCTTGAGATATTTAAGGATGGACTTGCTGCAGTAGCAGTTCTTTGGTCCGCTGAGAAAGCAGTTCACCAAGTATATGATGAAGTTCCTCTTGAAACTCTCAGCCCCGTCTTTTTGGGCCAAAATGAACTCCGGCATTCAAGTGAGTTCCGGGGCATTCTTTTGAAGTTTTCATTCCTTCAGCCACGTAGCATGGACCTCATTATACTCATCGTCCATCGAATACTTGATGATTTCAATGATTTTTGTTCCCCCCAAAGCGACACCTAGGGTTACGTGCACGTCAAATGCTGTGATCGAAAACTTCTGCCCATCTAGAAGTCTGAAGCGCACAGCATATGGGTCAAAGCTCTCTACCAACCACTTGGAAAACTTCCCTAGGATTTGCTTCACATCAATTTTGAGGAAGGGAGCGAACCCCATGGATGTAACCACCTCAGTCTGAGCGTCGTTGAGCTACGCAACTAGAGATGAGAATGAATGTGTAGACATTCTTATAATGAATGCCTTCTGGTACGTTCTTTTTTCACTGGCACCACCCTCAAATTTTAAAGCCCGGTCTTCCTGCACAATCTAAAGCTCCTTCCCTGAGCTGGTTGCTTTCACCAGCACCAAAACAGCACTGTCTTGGATTGTAACAAAGGCTTGTTGCTCTTTCGGGCGGCTTTTACAGGTTGACGAATGGCGACCTCTTCTTTTGCCTCTATATGCTCGTTCTCATGATCAACTTCTTCGCATTCATAAGTCAGATCATTTTCTTCTAAATCCGAGCTGTTGGAAGGTTTCACATCAGATATGTGGCCTTTCCGTACTACAGCGTTCGATAACTATTGCATCATCTTTGATTGCCCATCATCTATTTGCTTTTGCGTTCTCCCCATTCTCCTTTTCTCCAGTTTGGTGGGGGCTTTTTGAAGATGTTTCTCTTTGTGTTCGTGATTCTTAGCAGATTTTTGGTGCGCTTCATCATCACGTGGAGCTTTCTTGGTAGTGATCTACTTATCGCTCTCCTTGTTGTCCTCAACTGTCACTACACTTTTCTGTGCAGGATCCTCATTCGTTCCGGGTTCCAGTGGAAATTTGTCCCTTTTTGCCTTCTTGCTTAAAGGCTTGTCAGCGGGGCCTTTGTTGGGCTTCCTTTTTTCAGCAACTTTGTCCACAGGTTGGTTGGGAAGTTCTTCTTTTTCCTTTTCTTTCTCTGTTTGCTTGGCATGTGTAGCATGCCTTTTAGAGTTAAGCTCTTCATTGCTGTTGCTGTCAGTCTTCCATTTCTTGTTAGCCTTCTTTTTCTTCTTGGGCTTTTCAGTGCGTTGTTGAGAGAGATGTTCTTCTTATGGAAGCTTCTCCGGTGTTGCATTGCTTTCAACATTTGTGTCACTCTTTTCTTTCTTTCCTTGTTGTTCATCAGCCAGGGATTGATCTTTTGATTCCTTGTTGTCATGTAAATTGTCTCGTTCATCAGACTTGTTTGCATCATCACCACCACTTTTGATTTTCTAGGAAAACACTTTGACATCATGCCTTTTTCCTTTGCTAGCACGGTTGCTACTTTTTTTAATAGATCTTCTTCTTTCATCATCGGGTATCTCAGTTTCTTTTGAAGCCAAAGGGACATCAGGACTATAGAATACAAAAGGAAAGTTAGTGTGCAAATTGTGAAATTGTACTGTAAGTATAATGTGTTCCTTTTGACTTCTTTGCTGAAAAGCAAATCGCCACCATACAAAAAGGCACGTTATTATAAGCAGTACCTTTCCCATTCTTTGCTAGACAGACTTAAAGTTACAACGTCTTCCGTGACATTTTTCATTATTTCAGAAATTTATTCGTCGGTAGCATCATTTTGGGGCCTGCAGTAAAGCCATAGATTTATGTATACAATATACATATAAAACCAAAAATATATATATATATATGTATGTACGTGTATGTATACATATATATATATATATATATATATATATATATATATATAGAGAGAGAGAGAGAGAGAGAGAGAGAGAGAGAGAGAGAGAGCATACTTCAATGAACTCATGTAATATAATGTATCACTAATCATAGTTTAAATGACTAGTAATCACAACTGCATTTATCGAAAATACTGAGCACATGATAAAGGGAGCTGTTTATTATATGTACTATGTCTGTGTGTACTTAGGGCAGATAAGACATACATCTATTGATCATAAATACTATTCATCAGCAATCATAGCTCTACTAATCACCAACAATAACACTACTGATCCCTAATCAACACGTTATTTGCAGATCACCAATTATAACTATACTAGTGACAAATCGTAACTATACTGATCACCAATAAGAACACTACAGATGATCAATAAGAACACTACTGATCAGCAATTGACACTATACTGATCACCAACAAGAACACTACTGATCACCAACAAGGACACTATTGATCACCGATCAACACTATACTGATTACCAATGAAAACACTACTAATCACCACTAAGAATGCCAGTGATCATCAATGATAGTACTAAGGATCACCAATCATCCCTTTATTGATAAGCAACGACGCATCGCTCTCAAAACTGAGCATGTAATATGAAAAAACTTCACCCAAGGTTTTGCAAAACACATTTCTCAGGCAAAATAGTTAATCAGTTTTGGAAAATCATTTGGTTAAAAAATTTCTCCTATTCACAAAAAATCCTCACGATATAAACACATATTCAAAAAGGACCACTAAAATGATATCTAATGATCACTAATTACATTGGTAATGATCACAAAGCACACAAATAGTATGAAAAACAGTTACTGGACAGTTTTTTCACTTTTTTTTTTTTGCAGGAAACATTTAAAGTGTCTGAGAAATCAAATTTTTGTGAAACAACTTGTCGAGATTCAGCAATAATGAAACACATATGCAAAACGATCAGAAATGTTATACTTAATGATCACTAAATATGCACCAATTGATCAGAAATTATGCATATAATCTACAAATACTCACTTAATGTTTGAATTGCATTTTTTACCTCTCTGAAGGTGATTGCTCTCCATTTCTGTTGCTTGTTTCTTGAACTTTGTCTGTGGCCATGATTTCTCAGTACAGAACCCTAGACAAAAAGAAAATGTATGTCAAACTAGAACATTTGATAAAATAACTCCTTCGAAAAAAACACTATATCAATAAACTTCATGCAATTGTACAGTGTTCTTGCAACAATAAATTAAATGCTGAAAAAAGGAGGTTCATAAGTAAAAAATCTAAGCCATGCTAAATACATTTCTATGAACCAATCCACACCTTTGCAAGTTTAAAAAGTAGAGTTCAAGTTTTACAAGTGAGTGTCAGAGCATATTTCAAACGTAAATGCACACATCAGCAGGTGATCATGCAAAATCCGAAGAAAAATGCAAAAAAAAAACAAACCAAATGTACTAAAAATCAATAGAAAGAGGAATGGCATACAGAAAAATTCAAGACTTTCACCTTCGAAATGCAAAAATGATCCAGAGAAGTTGAAGAATTTCAAGGATCCTGGTTTGATTTTCAAATTTGAAAGTCTAAGAGAGAGTCTCTTGAGAGAGAGATTGGGAGAGAATAGCGGAGTAAGACATTGGAGTAAGAAACTGAAGAATCTCTTGGAAAAGTTTTAAACAATCCTTATGTGCTCTTTTTTAGTTTCCCGTGTTTTATTTCTTTTTTTTTGCATTATTTGTGTGGTTATATAAATAGACTTGGTTGGTTTCCTACCACATAATAAATAAAATATTCACAACAGGTTTTGAAAAAATTGAATTGCGGTTATTTTTTTTTTTCTTTTTGTTTCTTGTAGGACTATAACATGAAAATATTCACTATAAAGAAAATGCACTGCATATAGCTTGAATCATAGGTATAGTTGATTGGAAATTTGATCACTAAGGATGTATGCTTTGATCACCATCATTACTCTATCTGATCACTACATTGTGTACCGTTGAACACCCTGTTGGAAGCAACCCCATTTCTGCAAAGTTCTATTAGTATGTGATGACTCCATGAATTAATCACTGACGTTATTCCTTTTGATCACCAAGGATACATGTACTGATCACCGAGTGGATGTCTTAAAATGATCAGTGAGTGATGTGTGAGTGGTCGCTAATATTATTCCTAGTGATTACTTATCTTATACCTATTGATCACTAATCATAACTATACTGATCACCAATAAGAACAGTACTGATCACCAACAAGAACAGTAATGATCACCAATTACTACAGTAATGATCACCAAGAGGAACACTACTAATCACTAAATGACACTAATGATCACCAATTCAATGCAAAGACTCACTATTTTGGCACACCACATTAAATAATACCTATAGAACCCACCATGAAACATATTAATTAATTTTACTTATTATATTTTGTTAGTGTTCATATGAATAAGTTGTGAAGAGTAACTTATAAATTTTCTATAAAATTGAGTAATTAATTTATGCCGATAAAATGAAAAATAATGTTACTGATGTAAAATTAAACGTAGCACATTTCCCATATAAAATTAAACGCAGTACATTTCCCATATAAAATTAAACGCAGCACATTTTCCATAGAAACAATAAATCTAGTATATTTCCCCTTATCCCCCCATCTCCTCTTTGCCTCACTAGCCCCTTCTTCTTCCCGTATCTTCTTCTATACAAAAGACCCTTCATTCTCTCTCTCTCTCTATCAGTCTCTCTGTCATTCCTTTCTCCTTGCCCCCTATCTTTGTCTTTCATTTTTGCCAACTTCCTCAGAGTGAGAGAGAAGAATGAACCTATTTCCCAACTTTCTCAGTACCGAGCATGCGGTAAAGTATGTTAGGGAAAACTTCTGCTGGTCTTTAAGGGAATCCTCTATTGTAAGCCCGAACTTACTCCCCAAGAACCACCAAGGTCTTTGCCCTAACTTCGACCTTCACATGGCCATGGTGTACGCCTATAATTTTCACATTCCTGAGATGGTTTCGGCCATTTTTTACCCCATTGTCTTCAATGAGCCTGCAAAGCTAGGACTTTCGGGTAGGATCGACATAGACTACATGATGTCAGCGCTGTGATGTCTGAACTGGGCTGTTATTGAGACCTGCCTGTGGGGAATCGAGCTAAGGCTCCGGAGAGCTCAGATCCCCTGCCTTGTCAACCTGATCGTCAATCTTGCACCGGCGGGTGGCCTGGAAGAGGACTTGAAGCTGAGCGATGCCCCTCCCCCTTAAGTGATGAGGAATGGATAGGCATAGGGCTCTTTTGTATCTCGCTTCTTTTTTCGTTGTGATTCTTCTACTGTCGTAGTATGGTCATGTACTTATTCTCCATTCTAATGAGAACTTTGCTCTGTTTCCTAAAGACATGAGCCCCTTTCTAAGGTTTTTGCATTCTTCTTTGTGTAACACAAATGTACTTAGGCCAAATGTACTACTGATCCATAAGCATAAAATGAGTGATCACTAATTTTAGTATTGTTTACTAGTTCAGCCTATGGTTATAATTATACGCATGTAAATTTAGGTGATCAGTAGGTGTGATGTTAGTGATCAATAGGTATAAAATTAGTGATCACTAATGTTACTCCCTCCCAACAGCATAGAATTATCTCCTTTTATACTATTATTTACTAGGTCAATCATAACTATACTGATCACTAACAAGAACACTACTTATCACCAATGACAACGCTAATGATCACCAAGAAGAACACTACTGATAACCAATGACAAGACTAATAATCACTAATACAATGCAAGACTCACAATTTTGTCTCACCACATTGAATAATACTTATAGAACTCACGACGAAACATATTAATTAATTTTACTTTTTATACTTTGTATATGTTCATATGAATAAGTTGTGAAGAGCAACTTATAAATTTTCTATGAAATTGAGTACTTAATTTATGCCAACAAAATTAAAAATAATGTTATTGATATAAAATTAAATGCAGTATATTCCCCTATATAAAATAAAATGTAGCACATTTCCTTATCCCAATTTTCTCTTTGTCTTACCAGCCCCTTCTTCTTCCCCCATCTTCCTCCATACAACAGACCGTTTCCTCTCTGTCTGTCTCATATTCCTATATCCTTCTCTCTCTCTCTCTCTCTCTCTCTCTCTCTCTCTCTCTCTCTCATTCCTATATCCTTCGAATTGCCGTTGCAAGGGCGGCGAGTGGCTCATTCCCTCCCAAGCGAGCCAAATCCCAACCATTGGAGATGCTCAATTAATCCTCTTAACTTTTGTACTAAGGGAGAGAACGAGGGTGGTAGAGAGAGAGAGAGAGAGAGAGAGAGAGAGAGAGAGAGAAGACCCATCATGTTTCCCAGCTTCATCAGCACCGAGCAAGCGGCAGAGTGTATTAGGGAAAACTTCCTTTGGTTTTTGAGGGAATCCTCTGCTCTCTGACCTAGTTTGCTTCCCGAGAACCACCGCGATCTTTGCCCTAACTTCCACCTTCTCGTGGCAATGAAGTACGCTCACAACTCCTGCATTCCTAAGATGACGCAGGCCATTTTTTACGCTATGGTGCTCAATGATTTCGCGGAGTTAGGAGTCTCGAGTAGGGAAGCGGTCAATGCCATAATGACAGTCTTGCAAACTCTAAACTGGGCTATTGCCGAGTCCTGGCTGAGGAGAAATGAAGAGAGGATTAGGACAACTTAGATCCCCCGTCTTCTCGAGGTGGTGCTCAACCCTGCACCAGCCAGCAACCTTGAAAAGGAATCGAAGCTGAGCGATGCCCCTCCCCCTTCGAGCAATGAGGCATGAATAGGCATAAGGCTCTTTTGTATCTCTCTTTTTTTTCGTTGCGCTTCTTTTGCTATTGTAGTATGGTCATGTACTTATTCGCAATTTTAATGAGAACTTTCTTCCGTTTCCTAAAGACATGAGCTCCTTTCTATGGTTTTTTACATTCTCCTTTCTCCAACACATATATATTTAGGCCAAACATATTAGTGATCTATAAGCATAAAATGAGTGATTATTGATTTTAATATTGTTTATCATTTCAGCCTATGCTTATAATTATACTCATGTAATTTGGGTGATCAGTAGGTGTGATTTAGTGATCAATAAGCATAAAATTAGTGATCGCTAATGTTACTCCTTACTAGCAGCTTAGAATTATCTCCTTTTATAATATTGTTTACTAGGTCAATCAGTGGTTATAATTCTATACATGTAATTTCAGTGATTAATAGGCGTGTTGTTGGTGATTAATAGGCAGAACATTAATGATCACAGATGTTACTCATTCCTAACAGCATAGAATTATCTCCTTGTTTATTTGGTAATCAGTAGACATGTGCTTTGCGATTTGGTGGTTCCACACCAGTGGATTCAGCGTTCAACAATTTTTTTTTAGTAGTATCTTACGATCGAATGCCTTCCAATATGGTGATCAATATGAAACACATATCTATTGATCAACAGATAGAAGATTAGTGATTAGTAGATACAATATTAGTGAGCACACATATTACTCACTAATCATTCTCCAGAAGTCCCTCATTGTTTACTCGGTGATCACTAGATTGTTATTGATCACTAACAGCATTCTTGTTGATCACCGAATTTTATATGCATAGAATTATAAGCACTGGCTGAACTAAACCTTATGCTTTTAGATACGTAATAATATGACTGTTCCACACAAAAACTAAACTCTAGTTAATGGAGGGAGAAAAGAAGAGATTTGAATTCAATTTTACATTAATGTGAGTTGTACTGATCACTAATTCCACACCTTTTGATCACTAATATTACTTGTAAAGATCATCAGAAAATACATCTATTAGCAGGAATATTACTCATCGCCAACACCACACATTCTACCCATTTTTAACTCATACATTATCATCAGTGTAACATGTGTATTGTTAATAATGTCTATCACTTATAATACAAGTAGTGCGAAGCTCTACAACAACTTCCTTCATTACAGAATTCTAGTGTTCGCTTATCGCAGGCACTCCGTCTGCACTGGCCTCTTACTGGGATTGTTTATGTGCAGCAGCAGCATCACAGAACAGCGTGAACATTTCATCTTGTATGCTGTCAAGCCCTTCATTCAGCCCGTACTTGCTTGACATAGAATCCATGATGCTGATAAAAGTTTTGTAAGCAGAAGCCAACTCCTTGGTAGCGGAAACTATCTTGCCTACATCCTTGTACATTTTTCAAAGAAAAAAAGACAGTAAAAAGAAAAATATATATACAGATGGATATGTTAGTTGATCATTAATAACATGACTATTGATCACATACTAACACAATCGTGAAATTGGAAACTGATGAAGACAAAACTAATATAAGTAATATAAGTGATTAGCGAAATTAGTGTTTACTTATTGGAGATTTTGATTCACATGAGTTCGAATCAAAAATATAAAATAAGTAAACACCAATTGAAGGATCACTAATATTATATATAATCATCACCAAAAGCATAAGTGCTCAAAACTTTTTAGATAATCCACACAAAGACAGAAATAAAAGGTTAAGTTAGGTGATCATTGACATATATCTGTATTGATCACTCATCACATAAGTAGTGATTAGAAATAACATATCTACTGATCACCAATAGGACATATTCTGCTCATAAAAACACACAGCTTGATCACTAAGAACATTACTATTGATCACTAATGCTATTTTTAACACATACACTTTGAAAAAAGTGGAGAGATCGACATGAACTGCATACTAGTCTGATTTATACTGATCATTAATTCCTCAACTTTTGATCATGGATATTACTTCTAAAGATCACCAGCAATACATCTATTGATCACCACGCACAGAAGGGCTGTATTGGAATTGTTAGGGAGTAACATTGAAACAATAAATGCAAACCATCACTACATTAAATCAAAACATGACTAATGACACATGTAATGATAACCAGAAGATGACGAGAATGGTTTGCTTACTACGTCAATTTCAATGGCCCTGTTGTCTTGAGGAGCTTACTGTTGGGCCTCAGTTCGCTGAGCAACATCCAACAAAGGTTCGACTACATCCCTCGTAAACCCTTTGCTCATGTACTCAACTTTTATCCTTCTCTTGATGTCCTTATTAGTCCAAGTGGACATCGTTGGAAATTGTCTGTGCACTGCTCTCTAAATGAAAATAACCCTGTCCAACTACAGCATCTGCAAATATAGAAAGAGCCAAAGAAAAAAAAAATCTATTAGTACGTGCATTTTTGGTAATGTACACACACATGAATAGTTGATCACTAATCAACAAGTTATTGATCACTATCAGGCTAATTGTTGATCAGTAACACATTGTGGCATTGCTTTCTTACATGATCACTGTGTTTTATCATATTGTTCACCAATTCTATGAAAGCACTAGGTTGTTGCATAGAAGAACTAACCATCAAGAAGAAGAGCGGACCGTCACAGTGCACCCCTTTTGCAAACTTACTCTCCTAGTAATGCCTCACATTGCTGATGAGCTTCTGCACTATAATTACTTGCACCAGTCTAGGGCTGCAATCTGATTCACATCCTTGATGTATTTGAGGATGGACTTGCTGTAGTAGCGGTTCTTCGGCCCGCTGAAAAAGCAGTTCACCAAGTATATGATGAAGTTCCTATTGAAGCCCTCACCACCATTTTTTTTTAGACAGCATAAACTCTAGCATGCATGCTAGTTCCAGGGCAGTGTGCTCAATTTTCCATCCCTTGACCCAGGCAGCATGCACCTCATCATATTCTTCATTTGTTAAAGACTTGGTGGTCTTCATGGTTTCCCTTCCACTAATAGGCACACCCAGGTTACATAAGCATCAAATGCTGTGATCATAAACCTTTGCCCATCCGAAAGCACGAAGGAGGCAGAGTAGGGATCAAAACTGTCTACAAACCATTTTGAAAACTTCCCTGGGATTTGCTTTAGGTCAATTGTAACGCCCCAAGGGTACATAAATCACTGTTTGCATTTCTTTCATTAATTTCTCCATTAGAAATGACAACCCAAATGATTAGGCATTACCACCATCCAATAAGGACAAGGCTTTGCTTGTACATGACAAATTTATCCGTAATAATTAATGTTTATCATTAAAGATATTCATACCATCACAACCCATCAGATCCTTTTGATAAATATGAACATTGTTCTAACAACATAACCATTCAAATATCTCAAGGGTTATACCAAAATATAGAATTCTGATATAATATACCATTTCAACACCAAAATATATCACAATACGGTGTTATAAACATCTCAACGATAATATACAACCATTTCATATAGACTTTTCGGCTCACTTATCATCTTCAGCCGTCCTATCCCCCTGAGGGCGATTCACTGAACACTTTCCTAAAACAAAACATGAAAATATTTCGAACTGTGAGTCGGAGTTCAATACATGCATTTCTGTATTGTTAAACGTTCATGGAACACTGGTTGGGCTCGTATTACAATTTATTTTTAATTAAAAATAAGGAATAAGATAAATATGAGACTGCGTTGTCAATTATTAACTGATAGTGAACCCCTGGTAACTGATACGATCTGAAGATAGGTGTACAGCTGCCAAGTCGATCGGGACCTGGCCTGAAGCTGTGCGGGTAACTGAAGGGCTATACCGTGTAACTGATAACTGATGGGGTTACTAATTATATAATAAATCACTAATTAAACTGATTCATTGATGTACTTACCAAAATATTATAATTTTGATAAATGTGTGCTGATTTCTAAAGATATAGGTAATGAACATACCTGAAATTTTTAAATGTAAGCTCACTGAATAATATTATGCATAAAAGTGGAAGGAATGATAGATGAGTTCCCTAATTCTATAAAAAATTATCATTGTAGAAACATACGGTTAGCAAAAATATTTATTTCTCAACTAATAATTTAGTAAAAGAAAGGTAAGAACATAACAAGGGCTTAGAAAGCATGACTCATAACTTAATCATTTGACCTCTAATTGAGACTTAAAACCCTAATATAGAAAGCCTAGAAAGTCCCAAAAATAATTCATTTAAAACACCAAGCTTGATTCCCACAATAGTATTTCCAAAATGAGGCTATAACACAAGAATATCAGTTTTGGTCTATTCTGCGCAGTTTTGGTAAAATGACCATAATTTTTTCCATATACCTCAAATTAGGGCAATTCAAGAGGCATTTGAAAACTAACACATTAAACTATTTACCACCAAAAAGGATAATTTTTCAATGGCAAATTCATTATCAGTTTAATCGTGAACTCTGCCTTATTTTCCTGAAATTTCCAGCCTCACTGTTTGACTTTGCCCTCCCTTTTGTACACAAATTCTCAACTTAAACCGTTCCTTAAAAGCATGTAAATAAGATTTTGTCCATTGCAACATCATGTAAAATTACCACACTCAAATTCACTTCATAATCATATGCAATAAAGATCATTTTTCAATCTAATACACACATAAATCGAGCTTAAAGCTAGTTTAATCCAAACCTTGCTTAACTTGCCAAAACCCTAGGTCATGGCCAACTTGGACTCACTCTAACTCATTTGAAATCACCAAAAACACCATCATAAGCATCAATAGATTAGCAGATGACCAAATTAAAGATAAAACAATCAAAATCCAACACTTTAACATTAAGCTTGAATGATTAACATCAACCCCAACCCTAGCATGATCCAACCTCAACTTCACCATGATCAATATCAAAATAGCTCTTATTTCTTATCAAAAAATCATGATCAAAGATCATAAACATCAAAACAAGAATCAAAACTAAAATAAAAAGCAAAACCAACAAAATCAAGTTTTAAGATTATTCACTTTGATTGAAAATAAGTAGACATGGAGATGAGGTTTAGTGGTTTTGATGATGGGGGATGGTAGCTTGAGGTATTAGGATGTCAGGGGGTCAGAGATCACCAAAGATGGCCAAAAAAGTGGCTGGAAATAAGCCAGAAGAGGCTAGAAGTTGCTGCTGCTGTGAAGAGGGAGAAAGAAGAGAGAGAAAGTGGTTTGAATAGAGTTGTATTATATTGACTAAGCTAACCCTCTTTGGCTGAGTTTTTAACTAGTAAAGCCCTCTTTTTATGCTAACCATGGTTAAGTTTAGCCATGGTAATTAGTTAGATTAATAGGCAACTTGTTAGGGTTCAAACCGGCTGAAATAAGTTGGGTTCAGAAATAAAACGCTTCATAATGATAACGTTTTTACGAAAGTCAAAATTAAAGTTTTGTAATGTTATAGAAAGCAAAATAAAGTACTTAGATTAAACTTGTTAGGGCCTACTATCAATTCTTCCAAAGTTTTTATTAATCAATTAAATAAATAAATAAAATTCGGATTGCCAAGTGAGGGCCCAAATAAAATTTTTCCCACCGGGGTAAATAATGCGATAAATAATTATGAGAAAAAAATCATGAACATTAGGTAATTAAATAAATAAACATAATTAAATAATTTTAGGGTTAGGCAATTACAGCATTTTCCCCTTAAAGAGTTTTGCCCTCGAAACTTAATGACTTTTCCATGTAATGCAAGAGTACCTTAAATAATTGTGGATATTTGACTTTCATTTCCTCGTCAGTCTCCCAAGTAGCTTCTTGGGAGGTATGATTTGGCCAGAGCACTTTGACTAGAGGTATCTACTTATTGCGGAGCTGCTTAATCCTGCGATCTAGTATTTAGATTGGTTACTTTTTATATACTAAATCCACAGTGATTTCAATAGGTTCAGTTACAATGGCATGGTTTGGATTTGGGTATACTTTCTAAGCTAAGAGATGTGAAACATATTATGCATGTGCTCTAGTTCTACCGACAGATCCAGACGATAAGCTATAGGATTCAACTTTTCAATAATTTCATATGGTCTAATATATCTTGGACTCAATTTGCCTCGTACTCGGAACCTTTTAATACCCTTAGTTGGCAATACCTTTGGAAAAACTTCATTGCCTACGTGAAACTCCAAAGGCTTCCTTTTCTTGTCCGCATAACTCTTTTGTCGACTCTGGACAACCTTAATATGCTCTCGAATCCTTTATATTATTTCCATAGTTTCTTGGATCATTTTAGGGCCTAAAATCAGTGCTTCATCCAAATCACTCCAGCACAGTGGGGTTCTACATTTTGTCCCATACAGAGCCTTCAACGGGGCCATTTTGATGGTGGACTGATAGTTATTATTATAAGAAAACTCCACCAAAAGTAAATTATCTTCTTATTTTCCTTGGAATTCTAATACACAAGCTCTTAACATGTCTTTTAGAATCTGATTCACTTTTTTCATTTGCCCATTTGTCTTAGGGTGATAAGAGCTGCTAAAGTTTAATTTGATCCCAAAGGCCTTTTGAAGTGCTTGCCAAAAACGGGCTTGGAATCTTTGATCCCTATCTGAGACTATATCTAAGGGAATTTCGTGTAGTCGGACTATCTCTTTAACATACAACTGGGCTAGCCTTTCAACTCCCTAAGTGTTTTTGATTGGCAGAAAATGGGCCGAGCTGGTAAGCTAATCAACTATAACCCAGATAGCATTCTTCTTCGAGGCAGAAAGGGATAAACCCATAACAAAATCCATTGAGATCGAATCCCACTTCTAGGTGGGAATTTCTATGGGTCGTAATTCACCCACGCGATGCTAATACTCTGCTTTGACTTTCTAGTAGGTCAGACACTTGTCTACATATTTTATAACTTCCTTTTTCATATTATTCCACCAGAAGTATTGCCTTAAATCTCTGTACATCTTACTACCTCCTGGATGCACCGAGGAGTGAGTACTGTGAGCCTCCTCTAGGATCTGTTTCCTTAATTCCTCATTTCAAAGCACACATCGGCGATTTTGAAATTGCAGGGTTCCATCCTCATGTACTACAAACCCAGGAAAATTTCCTTTCTCTAAATTTTGCTTTATTCTTTGGAGTTCAGGATCACTTTCTTAGCTCACTTGAATTTTCTCTACTATGGAAGGCTGCAAAGTAAGTGCTGATAATTGAACATGTGCCTGCCCATGGGACACTAGTCGAACTCCCAAGTCCTCAAGTTCTTTTAAGAGACTCAATTGAGTAATCACCACAGTATTTGAGCTATGTTGCACCTTCCTACTCACGGTATCTGCTACACCATTTGCTTTTTTTGGATGATATTGAATTTACAAATCATAATCCTTAAGTAGTTTAAGCCAACGCCGTTGCCTCAAGTTGAGCTCCTTCTGGGTGAAGATACACTTCAAACTTTGATGGTCAGTATAAATCTTGCACGGTACTCCATATAAGTAATGTCTCCAAATTTTCAGCGCAAAGACCACGGCTGCTAACTCCAAGTCATGGGTAGGATAATTTTTCTCATAGGGCTTAAGCTATCGAGAGGCATAAGCTACTACCTTATCTTCCTACGTCAAAACACACCCCAATCTGTTCTTTGAAGCATCACTATAATGGTATACTCCTTACCTTCCAATGGTAGCGTTAGGATTGGGGCGGTAGTTAATCGCTGCCTTAGTTCTTGAAAAGCTTTGTCATATTTTTGGGTTTACTCATACTTGTTCGCTTTGTTCGGCAGATTGCTCATGGGTGAAGGTATTTTTGAAAAGTCCTTGATGAACCTTCGATAGTAACCTGCTAAACCTAGAAAGCTTCTAATCTCAATGATGTTAATAGGCCTTGACCATTCCGTGATTGCCTTCACCTTTTGGGGTCAACTTTGATTCCCTCTTTTGTAACTACGTGTCCCAAGAACACCACTTCTTCCAACCAAAACTTGCACTTCTTTAATTTGCTATAAATTTGGTGCTCCCTCAGTGTTTGTAACACTATCCTCAAATGATCAGCATGCTTATCTCTATCCTTAGAATAGATAAGAATGTCACTTATGAATACCACCACAAATTTGTCTAGGTAGGGTCTGAAGACTCTATTCATAAGATCTATGAAAGCTGCAGCAGTATTGGTGAGGCCAAATGGCATCACTGTAAGCTCATAGTGACCATACCTAGTTCTAAACGCAGTCTTGGGGATGTCTTCAGGTTTAATCCTAAGTTGGTGGTATCCTGACCTGAAATCAATCTTAGAGAAGGCCCTTACTTCTTGCAATTGATCAAACAAGTCATCGATTCATGGTAAATTTTTCATGGTGATCTTGTTTAACTCCCTGTAGTCAATACACAGTCCTAACGTTCCATCCTTTTTCTTTACGAACAATACTGGGGCACCCCATGGTGACACACTTGTCTTAATAAATCCCTTCTACAACAACTCATATAATTGAAACTTCAGTTCCTTAAGCTCAGTTGGGGCCATACGATATGGGACTTTGGAAATAGATTAGGCACTAGGGATTAATTCAATTCCAAAATCAATTTCCCTCTGTGGGGGTAATCTTGGTAACTTTTTAGGAAAAACATCCTCAAACTCACAGAATATAAGAATATTTCAGCTTTCTCTCCTTTTGATTGGGTGTCAATTGTATAACACTAATATCCCATGCACCCTTGACATAATCGCTTACTTGCTTTCATAGCAGAAATCAAGGGATAGGATTTTTCCTCTCTCTGCCCATAGAAGGATACTTCTCTCCCTTTTTCATCTTTCAAAATAACCTTAAGATCTTCACAGTCAATCTTAGCTCCATATGTGTGCAACCAATTCATTCCCAGAATAATATCAAAATCAAACAAATCAAATTGAATCAAATCTACAGAGAAAGTGGTTCCGCCAATGGTAATGGGAATAAGTTTATAAGAGATAGGGTATTTAATCACACAATCATTGGGTAGCTTGATCTTATAATTGATTTCCATCTTTTTATCTTCCAGGTTCAATTGCATGGCAGATCGGGTGGATATAAATGAATGAGTAGCACCCGAGTCAAATAGTACACAAAATGGCTTTGAATTTAAAAAGAGAGTTCTAGTGACTACCGTACCAAAGGTGGCAGCTTCCTTCTTGCTCATTACATACACCCGTCCTACTGCTGCAGGCTTTGGTGGTGGGACTCCTTGGCGAGGTGGGGCCAAGGGTTTTGCTGTACCTTTGTCTACAACCTTCATCCTTTGGGGGCATATAGCAATCAGGTGTTTAGGGCTTCCACACCACATGCACTTATTAGTTCCTACTCGGTATTCAGGGATGGTGTGATTTGTTCTGCCGCATTTCGCACAGGGTTGAGCCTGCAGGACGGCTCTTGGGGGGACCAGGAGTAGGTTTCTTCTAGTTCTAGTTCACACCCTCACTCGGAGTTCCTCGCTCAAAACCCTTTCTCTTTTGGTTGATTGGATTTAGTGCCCTCAACTCTGTCTTCACTCGTTCCACTTCAGCCGCTCACTCATATAGTTCTTGGTAAGTTAAAATTGGTTGCCCAGCTAACTGGTTCCGAGTATATAAGGCCAAACCTTCTTCAAACCTTCTCATCTTCAACCTTTCAGATAATACAAACTCAAGAATAAACCCAGATAATTCAGTAAACTTACTGGCATACTACATCACAGTCACGGTGAGACTCATCTTCAGCTCCATAAACTCTTTCTCCTTTTGCCTTTGGACCACAACTGGGTCGAATTTTGCCCTCAACTCGCTCAAGAATTTATTCCAAGTGACGTTAGGCCCTACGACCTTATCCTTAACAGTATTCCACCAAATGTCAGCTTCACCGATCAAATAATACATCCCAATATTTACTTTCTTTTCTTCTAAGACTTTGACCACTATAAAGATTTTCTCCATTCCCATTATCCATTCCTCCAGTACTACTGGATCATAAGATCTATCAAAAACTCTTGGGTTACGTCGTGCTACCCTGTCCGCCAACTTATTCTCTTTAGGAGGGGTTTCAGCAGGCACTTAGGGAATTCGCTTCATTAATTCAGCTACTAAAGCCGGCCAGTAGCTTAGGTCCCCAATATTGTTAGCTAACTCAGAAGGAATCGGTGGCATTTGGCCAAAATTTGCGGCACATGATGGGAGGCCTGATCACCCAATCCCTCGTCATGATCCGAGACTTCCTCTATATGAATCTCTGTAGTGTTGTGAACTAATTTGGAAATTCTGATCATACATTAATGAAACAATTCAATCACTAGAATACCCAAACATATAAGTTAAACATGCCCAATAAATACATTTAATAGAACTCAAAGATTATTGAAAACAACCCAAAGCTTTATTATATCATTTCATAACTGCTTATTTACATACATAACTACCTGTTTATAGACATGATCAGCAAAATATACTACATCTAACTAACTAGACAAAGTCAATTTTAACTCCTACCTCAACCCCGACACTAATGAGCCCCTAAGATACTAGGTCCGCCACAACAAAAAAGAGATACGGACCATATCACCACAGTTGATGAGGATTGGACTAACTATATACAATGTCACATCCTACACAAAATACATCCATCCAAACCGACCATACTATAGATAAACGGAGCTCAAAAGAAAACTACTAACACAACCCTTAGAACCACCTAACGATCCCTAAATGGATCATAATCTGGGTCAGACTCCTCATCAGGCTCTTAGTCGATGCCTCTGACTTAGCATCACCAACCTCCTACTCAGCCTATTACACCATTATCATCTCGTTAATCTCCTGATTCAACTGCTGCTCTACCCATGCCTCATCAATATCCTAATCCTCCTCGGGATCATCCTCCTCCTCCAGATGGCCCTCTTCCTCAGAACCAACTACCACTATCTCTGGTGTATCAGGGAGGTCTATCACCATATGAGCCTCCCCAAGGTAGTCAGGCATCAATGGCGTACCTGAAGCAGGCGGGGAGGGTGGTCCCTGTGCTGGTGTTGAGGCTGCAGGTAGGGGATATGCCTGATGTAATGGGAAGGTATGCTGTAGAGTATCCATGGTAATCCCCCTCTACTCAAATTCTTCCCTTAATAACAACTCTATAGCGGCAGTAGTCCAAGCCCCCTGGGCCTGAAACTTAGGCCCATCCCAACTTGGGTTCTCTGTTACCATATAATGATGATAATGGAGCCTAAACTCCATCTACGGATGAACTGCAGGTAAGGACCTGAGTAGTGTATGTGCATGGATCGTAATACTGTGACATTCTGAAAAAGGGTCCTATGCATGAGTCTCTATACTAGCATACAGTAACGCGATGTGAGCAGCCATAGATGCACCCGGCATCAAGTTAACAGCATAAGGGTCTATCTAACAAAGAAAAGACATATATGAGAGGCATACATAACCATAATTAAGGAACATGCAAATGTAAGCAACCTGCATTTCTAATATCATTACTACACTTCTAGTGCCACTCTAGCAGTATATCTTGGCCCTCTTTACCAACCATTCTCACCTTTTTATTTCTAAACTCCACATTCCATAAAGAAAATCTCCATATTACACAAAGAAAATCTCAACTTGGCTCTGATACCAAATCTATAACGCCCTAAATGTACATAAATCACTGTTTGTATTTCTTTCATTAATTTCCCCAATTAGAAATGATAACCCAAATGATTACGCGTTACCGTCGTCCAACAAGGACAAGGCTTTGTTTGTACTGATAAATTTATCCATAATAATTAATGTTTACCATTAAAGACATTCACACCATCACAACCCATTAGATCCTTTGGATGAATATAAACATTGTTTTAATAACAGAACCATCCAAACATCTCAAGGGTTATACCAAAATATAGAATTCTAATACAATATACAGTTTCAATACCAGAATATATCACAATATGGTATTATAAATATCTCAACGATAATACACCACCATTTTATATAAACTTTCCGGCTCACTTATCATCTTTAATCGTCCTGTCCCCCTGAGGGTGATTCACTGAACACTTTCCTAAAATAAAACATGAAAACATTTCGAACTATGAGCTGAAGCTTAATACATGCATTCCTGTATTGTTAAATGTTCATGGAAAACTGGTTGGGCCCATATTGCAATTCATTTTTAATTAAACTAGGAAATGAGATAAATATGAAACTGTGTTGTCAATAATTAACTGATAGTGAACCCTTGGTAACTGATATGATCTGAAGATAGGTGTACCCCTGCCAAGCCGATCAAGACCTGACCTGAAGCTGCGCAGGTAACTGAAGGGTTATGCCTGTAACTAATAACTGATGGGGTCAATAATTATGTGATAAATCACTGATTAAACTGATTCATTAATGTCATTACCAAAACATTATAATTGTGATAAATGCATGCTAATTTCTAAAGATACAGGCAATGAACATATCTAAAATTTTAAAATGCAAGCTCACTAAATAATATTATGCACAAAAGTGGAAGGAATGATAGATCAAGTCCTGATTTTGTACAAAATTATCATTGTAGAAATATAAGGTTAGCAAAAATATTTATTTCTTAACTAATAATTTAGTAAAAGAAAAGTAAGAACATAACAAGGGCTTGGAAAAAATGACTCATAACTTAATCATTTGACCTCTAATTGAGACTCAAAACCCTAATATAGAAATCTTAGGAAGTCCCAAAAATTTTTCATTGAGAACACCAAGATTGATTCCTGCAATAGAATTCCCAAAATGAGGCTAGAACACAAGCTTATCAGTTTTGGCCTATTTTATGCAGTTTTGGTAAAATGACCATAACTTTTTTCACAGACCTCGGATTAAGGCAATTCAAAAGGAATTTGAAAGCTAACACACTGAACTATCTACCCACCAGAAATATAATTTTTCAATAGGTAAATCATTATCAGTTTAATTGTAAACTCTGCCCTATTTTCCTAAAATTTCCAGCCTTACTGTTTTGAGTTCTCGCTCCCTTTTTTACACAAATTCTCAGCTTAAACCATTCCTTAAAAGCATGTAAATAAGCTTTGGTCCATCCTAACATCATATAAATCACCACACTCAAATTCACTTCATAATCTTATCCAATAAAGATCATTTTTCAATCTAATACACACATAAACCAAGCTTAAAGCTAGTTTAATCCAAACCATGCTTAACTTGCCAAAACCCTAGTCCATGGCCAACTTGGACTCACTCCAACTCATTTGAAATCACTAAAAACATCATTATAAGCATCAATAGATTAGAAGATGACCAAATTAAAGATAAAACAATCAAAATCCAACACTTTAACATCAAGCTTGCATGATTAACGTCAACCCTAACCCTAGCATGATCCAACCTCAACTCCACCATGATCAATACCAAAATAACTCTTATTTCTTATCAAAACATCATGGTCAAAGATCACAAACATCAAAACAAGAATCAAAACTAAAATAAAAAGCAAAACCAACAAAATTAAGTTTCAAGATTGCTCACTTTGATTTAAAATAAGTAGAGATGGAGATGACGTTTAGTGGTTTTGATTATGGAGGATGGTAGCTTAAGGTATTAGGATGTTGGAGGGGTCAGAGATCACCAGAGCTGGCTGAAAAAATGGGCAAAAATCAGCCAGAACAGGCTGGAAGTTGCTGCTGTCGTGAAGAGGGAGAAAGAAGAGAGAGAGAGTGCTTTGGATAGAGTTGTATTATGTTGACTAATCTAACTCTTTTTGGCTGAGTTTTTAACTAGTAAAGCCACCTTTTTAAGCTAACCATGGTTAAGTTTAACCACGGTAATTAGTTAGATTAATAGTCAACTTGTTAGGCTTCGAACCGGCTGAAATAAGTTGGGTTCGGGAATAAAATGCTTCTTAACGATAATGTTTTTATGAAACTCAAAATTAAAGTTTAGTAATGTTACAGAAAGCAAAACAAATTACTTAGATTAAACTTGTTAAGGTATACTATCAATTCTTCCAAAATTTTTTTAATTAATTAAATAAACAAATAAAATCCGAATTGCTAAATGAGGGCTCAAATAAATTTTTTCCCACCGGGGTGAATAATGCGATAAATAATTATGAGAAAAAAATCATGAACATGAGGTAATTAAATAAATAAACATAATTAAATAATTTGAGGGGTTGGGCCATTACATCAACCTTCAAGAAGGAAGCAAATCCCATTAATCTGAGTACTTTGGTCTGAGTGTCATTCAGCTGTGCCACCATTGATGAGAATTAATGTATGCTCATCCTCGTGGTGAATGCCTTTTGGTACATTCTCTTTTCATTGCCACCCTTCTCATATTTTAAAGGCTGCTGTTGTGGGGCCATCTGAACATCCTGCCCCGAGCTGTTTGTTTTCTCCTCTAGTAAAGCATCACTAGTACTCAATTGAGCATCCTTCTGCTCGATGGGTTGTTTGCCTTCAAATTTTAATGCAGGATTTTTCATCTTTGGAATAGCCTTTGGAGGTCCTTCAATGTGCGTCTCTTCTTCCCCCTCTTTTTTATTCGTATTATCATCGACATCTTTCTGTTCACAGGTTGGCATGTTTTCTACTGCATCCGCACTGTCCGAAATGTGGACATCGGATACGTCGGGCTGTTATACTGTAGGCTTCAGTAAGCCTTGCACCCTTTGCGATCGCCTCACAGTGACTGGTTTCTTCTTTGGCTCCTGCTTCTTTGTTTCCTCTCACTTTTCGTCTCTTTCTTTGTGCTGGAGTTTGGTAGGAGATTGGTCAGATGGTTCCCTTTCCTCATGTGGCTTCTCAGAATATCTATCAAAGCTTTCATGAGTACTTTCAACCTCCCTGGCGCTGCTTTCTTCATCATCAAAAATATCAGAAGAAATCTCTACCTCAAAAAATGTGCTCTTGCTACACCGAAGGCTTTGATAAGTACTGCACCCTCTGTGATTGTCTCACAGGGAATGCCTTCTGTTCAACCAGAAATTATGATATTTTATACCTTTCTATCATCTAATATTTGCTCTAAATAAATTGTTAAATTAGATTTTTAACAATGTTTTTATTTATTTTGTAAGAGTTGGAAATAACTTGAAGAAAATAAATAAATTTAGTTAAATAGGTGCTAGAGCTGAATCAGATTGAAACATATAAGAAAGAAGGAAAAAAATGAAGCTAGATGAACCCAGTAGAACCCGAGGTCCAGCTCCCAGCGCATCTCTCCCTTCTCTCTTTCTTTCTCCCACGGCCCAGGCCCAGCAGCTTCCTCACTTAAGTGAGGCATGCCTCTCACGTGACCTATCCCCCCCCTCCCCATTCTCTTCTTCTTCCTTTATACCCAGCCAGCCGAAGGAACCAAAAAAAAAAGAAAAACAAAACAGAGACACACAAACAGAGCTCTTCGGCTTCCCCATAACCGGCCATGGATACCTTTCTCTCTCTTCTTAAATCCATTCATTAATCAAGTCATATCATCATCTTAAATCCATTCCCTTCTCTCAAAAGGCGGGGATTAACTGGAGTAATCACAAGGTAAGTTACAAAAAGGGGATTAAATGAGGATTAATGGGAGACTTGAAGGAGGATGAAGAGTCGAATGGAGGCTACAAGAGGAACCCGAAACAGAGTAGATTGGGAGCAGATTAGGATAGAGTAGATTAGCGTAGCTTTAATTTCATTCAAATTATGGGTTTCAAACTCGAGTTGGAATGGTAGTTTCAGTTTTCGATTTCATTTTTATTTCAATTTCAAATCTAGGTTTTAGTTTCACCAATTTCATGTTATTGAGCTTGAGTTTGTTGAATCGAAATTAAGCTTTTGAAATTTAGTTTCCGGTGTTGTTAATTTAAATGTTCGGGTTGGCATTGAAGTTTCATTGCGTTGCTCTGCTTCGTTCCCTCCTGCTATGTTCTTCCCCTGTTTTAGTTCTCTGAAGCGATGGTTGAATGGGGAATTCAGAATAAGAAGACCTTTATGGCTAAGTATTGGTGGCTCACCTTATTTTCAATTTGGTGTTGCTTTCCTTGGTTCGAGCATTTCTAATGTCTCAATTAGTGTTTGGTACTCATTTTCATTACTTTATCTTAATAGTTTATTTTCATATTTAACTTAAATATTTGGTAATTAGCTTAACTTAATTTGTATTAATTTTGATCTTGGGTTAACGTATACGACTTAGTAACTCAATCTCACATCCATCCCTGAGGACGATACCCATTAGTATTGCGATGATAACCATATACTTGTGGAAAATCACAACAAGTTTTTTACACCGTTGCCGGGGATGGCGTTGTGAAATTAGGTTGCATAATCGAGTCGTAGTTTAGTTGTTTGCATCGATTTCGTTTTCATTTTCGTTTTCGTTTCATAGTTTTGATTTTTGATTTTGTGTGTGTTAGTTTAGTTTTAACTTAGATTATTTTAGATTTTTGATTTGAGTTGGAGTTTTAGCTTTGGGTCAATTTAATTTTGCTATTTCGTGTGATTTTGCTACTCAGAGGGGAAAAAAAAGAGGCTTACTGTTTGGTTATTGCGCAGGAGTAGGCACAGAAGCAGCAGCAACAAAAAGGGAAAAAATATTTTAAAAAAATGCTCCTCTTTTGTGTTTGCGTTTATTTTATATTTTGTGTGATGTTTGAGTCATTTTGGTCTTTTTTTAAATTTTGGTAGCATAGTTTTATTTTTGTTAGTTTATTTTGTTTTGTTCACTTAATTATTTGAGTCTTTTGCTTTTGTTTTAGTAATTGGTTTGTAAATAGTATCCTAGATGCATTTTCTCTCCTAAAAAGTAAAAAAAAAAAAGTAAAAACTTGAAAATCCAAAAAAATTGAAAAAATTCATAAAATTAAAAAAAATACTAGATTTAAGAATGCCAGTTTTTAATTTCCCACAATATAAGCATGAACCTTTTTGGAGTTATATTTCGAGATTTAATGATTATCGTGCTCAATTGAATTAGCATTCTGAAAAATGGAAAATTTGTGAGGTTATTGTTGTGGGTCTGAATTCTGAATCTTGGTGTTATATTGAGTCCATTTATCCTGGAGGTGTATTAGGCTTGTTATTTAAAACGCAAAATGAAGTTTGGAATTTCTTTGAAAAATTAGCTTGGGATACCTATTTGAACAAGCTAGAAAGAATTTTGGATACCCAACTCATGGTGAGTATATTTTTCCTGCTAATCCTTCCCCCCATGATCATTTTATAAACTCATATGACCCATCTTATTCTTATATGTCTTCTGTGTTGTGCGATTATTGTGAATCTTCTGACCATGATGTTCTTACTTGCCCTTTTTATGCTTATGTTGATGCTACCTATGCAAGTATGGAAAAGAAGATAAATGAATTGACTGATAAAATGATATCGAACCTGAAAGTGAGAATTGCTGAATATTCTCATAGTTTTAATCAAAGTAGAGAGAATTGTAATGAGCCTGACTCTAGTTTAGGATCTCCTAAACTTGGAGTTAGTCTCTATGATGATTTTGAATCCTCTTACTCTGCTAGGCCTAACTTGAATGAAGAGATGCCTTTGCCTAGCGTAGAGCAACAGGAGGACTTCCCCAATTCTCTATCATCTGCCCTTACACCTGAATTTAGCTCACCTGATGACATCACTGAGGATGCCCTAGTTTCTGCCGACCCACCCACCACTTTAAATGATTCTTTTGAGTTTGAGGGAGGTGATGAATGTGGGAACCCTAGTGAGTTAGATATGAGCATCATACCTGACATTGAGCATCGTGATTTCGGTAGGTCAGACGATACCATTTTACAGGAGACAATTGTGGAGGTAATTGAATCCACTACTCTGAAATTCGATGATGATATTCTTTCTATAGAATATGAATCTTTTTCATGTGAGTTTGATTCCAATGTGGGTTTGGATGTGGATCTGTGTGCCAAATATGAATCTTTTTCTTGAACCCATCCAACCTGACTTCTTTTTTGAATCTTGCAAGTCTGAATCTATCGAATCTGATAATCTTTTCATTGTGAGTCTTAATTTTGAACAGACTCTTACGCCTTTTGAAATTGGAAGACTTATCGATTTAAGATCCACTAATTTGCCTAGACCATTCCTTCATGATGATATACTTTCTAGGCCAATGACCCACTTGTTGGCTACTTTTAGGTATGTCTATCCATTTTCTGATTCGACCGAACAGTTTGACAAATTGAAGAGGGCCCTCACTTGTATTGCAGTATTGTGGTGGATGTACTCTATTTGGTACCAATCTCACATGTTCATTGTCTTAATTTTATCAAGAGCTAGTCTTCTATGTTTGACAAGCTACTTCATGCTTTAACGAGTTTTGATTTAAGTAACGATGTTCCATTTGATTTGGAGTGGCTGATGCTCCATAGGCCTCTATTTGCGCAAATTTCTAGAGGCATCGCTTAGGTGTAATTCTGCACCTGACCTGGTATAAATGTTCCTCTTTCTCTCTTTTTTTTATTTTGTTTTCGTTTGTATATATTTGTTGTTTCGTTTTATTTTTATTGTTTTCTTTTTGAGTTTTAAAGTCATGTCATTTTTCTTTCTTTTTGAGTCTTAGTCTTCTTTTTGCATATTCATTTTTCTTTTCAGGTTTTTTTCTTTCTTTCTTTCCTTTCTTTTGTCTGTTTCTGTTCACTTCCAATGAGGACATTATGAAATTTAGATGTGGGGTGGAGGAACTTTGAAAAAAAATTAAATAATCCTTTAAAAAATAAAAAACATTGAATAATTGAAAAATTTTGAAAATCCAAAAAGTTTCTGTTTTGTTTGTGGGGAATCTATTCTAATCAGCTTAAATCCCCTGTACTTTGATTGTTAACTTGCATTTAAGCATGATGTGTATGTTAGGTCTCCATCATCGGTGTGTCATTCTTAGCCCTAATTGTAACCCCATTTGTTCATTATTGCTATGTAATCCAATTCCTATTTATATCATCCTCATTGTCTTAAAGTCTTAGTTTTCCATGAGCGGCTCTCCCACTTGTTTTTGACACAATTACTTTGGTTTTTATTAAAAAAGGGGAAAAAAAGAGAGAAAAACATGAAAATGAAGGAAAACAAATGAAAAAAAGGAACTAAAAAAAAAAGAGAAAGAATAGAAAAAGGAAATGAAATAAAATTTGGAATGAGAAGTATCCTTTTGAGGCATGCGCTACTGGGCGTTACCCTTTGAAGCACGTGCTACTGGGTATTACTCTTTGAGGCAATACTGCTACTGAGAAAGCTTGCTTCCTATGTTATTAAGTTAGCAATGTAGTTTGTGTCAGTAAAGTGGGATTGAGTTTGATTTTGGTAAGTCTAAGCCTTAAGATGATGATACACTTGCACACAAGCACTAGAATAGATTCCAAGTCTTGATGTCCAGTGAGGCGAAATGTTAGTGCTTTGATGACATTCATGGGATAAAGAGCCTTGATGTGTACAATTTATTTATATATGGGCCAATATCTTTGCTACATAGGGGATTTAGTTGATTAGAATGTGTATATATCTTTTTCCAATTTTGTACATATTAATTTTTGAAAACAAAACGGGAAAAAAAAAAGATTTTTGAGTTTCTGTTTATGTTTTCTTTTATAGATTTTGTGGGTATATCTTCTACAAATCGTCATGAAACCTTACTCGTCCACTAGGGGTAACCTAGAGGTTTAAAGGGCTTGTTGCACATGCTAAGTGCAATCGTGATTCCTACGAAAGTGAGTTAGGATTTTATTTTACTTTATTTTTCCAGGATTTTTAGTTTTGTTTTACTCGAGGACAAGAAAAACTTAGGTGTGGGGATATTTGTCCAACCAAAAATTACGATATTTTATACCCTTTTATCATCTAATATTTGCTTTAAATAAATTGTTAAATTAGATTTTTAACAATGTTTTTGTCTATTTTGTAGGAGTTGGAAATAACTCGAAGAAAATAAATAAATTTACTCAAACAGGTACTAGAGCTGGATCAGATTGAAACATACAAGAAAGAAGGAAAAAAATGAAGCTAGATGAACCCAGCAGAACCCGAGGCCCAGCTCCCAGCCCATCTTTCCCTTCTCTCTTTCTTTCTCCCACGGCCCAGTTCCAGTAGCTTCCTCACTTAAGTGAGGTGTGCCTCTCACGTGACCTGTCCCCTCCTCCTCATTCTCTTCTTCTTCCTTGTACCCAGCTAGCCCAAGGAACCAAAAAAAAAAAACAAAACAGAGAGACATAAACAGAGCTCTTCGGCTTCCCCATAACCAGCCATGGCTACCTTTCTCTATCTTCTTAAATCCATTCATCAATCAAGCCATATCATCATCTTAAATCCATTCCCTTCTCTCAAAAGGCGGGCATTAACTAGAGTAACCACAAGGTCAGTTACAAAAAGGGGATTAAGTGAGGATTAATAGGAGAATTGAAGGAGGATGAAGAGTCGAATGGAGGCTACAAGAGGAACCCGAAACAGAGTAGATTGGGAGCAGATTAGGATAGCGTAGAGTAGAGATTAGTGTAGCTTTAATTTCATTCAAGTTATGGGTTTCGAACTCGAGGTGGAATGGTAGTTTCAGTTTTCGATTCAATTTTTATTTCAATTTCAAATCTAGGTTTTAGTTTCACCAATTTCATGTTATTGAGCCTGAGTTTGTTGAATTCCAATTAAGCTTTTGAGATTTAGTTTCCGGTGCTGTTAATTTAAATGTTCGGGTTGGCATTGAAGTTTTATTGCGTTGCTCTGCTTCGTTCCCTCCTGCTATGTTCTTCCCCTATTTTGGTTCTCTGACGCGACGGCTGAATGGGGAATTCAGAATAAGAAGACCTTTATGGCTAAGTGTTGGTGGCTTACCTTATTTTCAGTTTGGTGTTGCTTTCCTTGGTTCGCATTTCTAATGTCTCAGTTAGTGTTTGGTACTCAATTTCATTACTTTATCTTAATAGTTTATTTTCATATTTAACTTAAATATTTGGTAATTAGCTCAACTTCATTCGTATTAAGTTTGATCTTGGGTTGACGTATACGACTTAGTAACTCAATTTCACATCTCTCCTTGAGGACGATACCCGTTAGTATTACGACGATAACCGTATACTTATAGAAAATCACAACACCTTCTTCTTTGGCTTCTTCTTTTTTGTTTCTCCCGGCTTCTCTTCTCTTTGCTTCTTCTCGGATTTTGTTGACGTTTTTTTCTAAAGTTTTCCCATCTTGTTGTGGTTTGTTACAAGATGTCTGAGTCTCTAGATGTGTACTTAGAGCCTGACGAAGAATTCTCCCCTCTTATGGTCTGTTAGCAGCATTCTTCTTGCTGCCCTCGTTCTTCTCCTTTACTTTCCCCACTGAACTGTGTTCTGGCATCTGTTGAGATTCACCACCCTCTGTTGCGTGCTGATGAGAATTACCCCTCTTTGCCTTGTTACTTATAGCCTCCTCATATTTGTCTTTGCCAACCTTTGTGTTATTGGAACGTTTCTCAGTGGGTTTTACAGGGAGAGCTTCTTTTTCCGGTGCTCTTTCAGCTGACTTATCGGTCTTTTGCTTGTCATCAACAATCTTCTCAGGGGGGCCTCTCTACTGCTTTTCTTCTTAGTCCCCACCTTGTTCTCAGCCTTCTTCTTTCTGGTCTTCTGAGTTAACTTATCGGTCTTCTTGGGACGTTTCTTACCGGGTTTATTAGGGACAACTTCTTTTTCTATTGCTCTTTGAGCTGCCTTATCGGTCTTTTCCTTATCATCAATATTCTCTTTAGGGGGACCTCTTCCCTGCTTTCCTTGTCAGTCCTCCCCTTATTCCCAATCGTCTTCTCTGTGGTCTTTTTAGGTCTATTATCAGTCTTCCTCTTCTTGTCCACCGGTACTTCGATCGGGGATTTATCTTCAGTAGCTATGTTCTTATGCATTGTGTGTTCATTATCACAATCATTCATAGCATCATCATCATTGTCTGTCTTGTGCGCAAATGCTTTGTGTCGACGCTTCTTCCCCTGGACAGAACTGCTACTAGTCTTATCAGCAGATCCTTTTCTTTTATCAGTGCCTTGTCTAATTTCGTCCAGGTTCGAAGCTACTTTAGCACTTTTGAATACAAAGGGCAAGTGAGTAAAGAGAGTACATGCTTCTATGAACTCATAAAATATAACGTACCACTGATCATAATTCAGATGATCACCAATCAAAGCTGCACTGATTGATCACAAATACTCAACATATGATACAAATTAGAACTATAAAGGCATTTATTCACCATGTGATTGTGTTTATATTTGCTCATTGGGAAGGGCTGTTATTGATAAGTTGAAAGCAAACATTTATGAAGATGAGGAAAGAATAGGCAGGCATTTTATAAAATTTAAAAAACAAGATCATTAATATAATATATAGCCTTTCACTAAATAGTTATCTAATAGTTGCAAATAGATAACACACATATGCAAAATGATCACTAATATTATATATAACGATAACTGATATCATACCTAGCGATCACTAATATCATACCTAATGATCACCGATCACCTTTCTAACAATCACTAAGGTAGACGTACACTATGAAAAAATGTTGCTCCATAGTTTTTAAAATTGTTTACCGCTTTAAAGAAAGACATTTAAGCTCTGTGAGTATTTAATTTTTTTTTCCCAAAAAAAGAGCCTATTGAAAGTAATCAAACACACAAACAAATATGCTAGACGATCACTGAAACTATACCTAATGATCACTAAATATATAAGTAATGATCGCTAAATATACAACACATATGTAATATGAAAAATATTTAGTCAAAAGGTTTTGAAGTGCAATTTTTTACCTAATGGTAGGTGATTCTTCTCCATTCCCCTTGGGAGTTTGTTGAGCTTTTCGTCGAGGCATAATTTCTCGACATTAAGCCCTACACAAAAAGCAAATCTATGTGAAATTACAAAGATTGAGGAAAATAAATCCTTCAAACTAGAGTATATCACTAAATGTTACCAAATTGTACAATATTAGCAGAAAAGTAAATTTAAAATCGAAAAAAGGCTATTCAAAAGTGACAGATCAGAGCATGGTACATTTCCAAGAACCAAACGACATGGTTTTTAATGTAAAAAATAGACTAGAAGCTTTTATAGTTAGAATTGAAACTAGATTTCAAAGAAAATATTCGAAGTTACGAAAGATAAAAAGAAATCGAAGAGACGATCGCCAAAAAAATTCAAAATAAGCGCACTAGAACAGAACAACAAGAGCAATGCAAACACAAAGGTCAAGAATCTCACCTTCAAAGTCCAGAGAAGCTACAGAGAAGTTGAAGCAGTTTGACAAATATTGACGAGATTGCAGATTAGAACGATGAGAAAGAGAGAGAGATAGAGATAGAGAGAGACTGGCAATACCATAGCAAGATGCACGTGAGAAAAGTGAACAGACAGTCGAGCTATAGAGTGAGAATAAGAGAGACACTGTGATTACGAGAGAGAGAGAGTTGGCTGGCTATCATAACTGATCGCATATATTAGCTTCGTATAAGAATATTAATTAATAAACATCTCTTCTCACAAGAAGTGAATTATTATTTATCTTTTTTTTTAATGGGGTTTTTTCCCCTTTTTTTCCTTTTTTTTGAGTAGAAATTAAAAGATCAACTATTTACAGATATAATGCACATGTCAATTTTGTACAAGGGAATAAAGTTTGGAATTCTAGCCAGTCATCGATAGGTGTTCCTTTGGTGATTAATAGGGTTGTTTTGGTGATCATAAGAACTATGCTTAATGATCACTAGGTGTGTTCATTGTGACCACCACATCCTTAATTATAGTTGGTGATCAATAGTTCTAGTTGGGGTGATCATTACAAGTATGTCGCCTTTTGGTGATCAACATATTCTCAATTACAGGTATTCTGATCAATATATGATCATTCAGTGATAGTTAGTACTACTTTTGGTGATCAATAGGTGATCATTCAATGATCATTAGTATTACTTTTGGTGATCAATGAATTTCTATATCTTGTTGTAGGCAACGTCTACAATATCACAATGGATGTGCAGTTATAAACTTAGTGATCAACGCAAGGAGTTTTGGTCATCATTATAACTATGCTTCGTATTCAAGAGATGAATTACATATGACGACTGATCAATAATTACATATTATCAATTACAACTACTGATATCAACCTTTTAGGTAGTGATCAGTAGGTGACCATTTAGTGATCATTAGTATTACTCTTGGTGATCAATAGATTTCTTTATGTTCTCCTAGGCAATGTCTACAAGATCACAAAACATGTGTAGTTATAAACTTAGTGATCAACGCAAAGAGCCTGGGTCATCTTTATAACTATGCTTTGTATTAAAAGAGATGAATTACATATGACGACGGATCACTAATTACATATGTGATAATCATTAAAACTGAAATCACTACTTCCTTCACTATAAACATCTCGCTTGCGTGAGCTGACCACTACTTTCTTGACTTTCTCAGCCTTGTCATTTCATAAACATTCACCAATCTCTTCACATGTGCTGAAATTGCATTGGTAGGTGAAGTGAGGATCTTGTGGCAGCACTCTACCCTAAATGTATGGACTGCAGCAACCTGAGATAGAAATCAAACAAGGGGTGTGCACAATAATTGGCACGATATCTCAAACATTTACCATTCTTTTCTTCTTGAAAGAGGCTTGAGTAGCATGTTCACCTGATCATTTGTGAATCCTACATCTTAGGGGCAAGACAGTCCTTTGTATTCGTGCATGTGCTTCATAACATAAATACTTTGATTATCATCTGTTGTTGAAGCCTGTTGCTTCCAAGGCATATCTATGTATCTCAGTTCAAATTCTTCAATGGAGTTTGCTCTTTTCGTATCATCCTGTTTTTCTGTGAGATACTTCATAAATAGCGTGCACTGCAATCCTCATAGAAACCAAAAAACATAAAATTAGAAAAAAGCATCAGCTTAAGTTTTTTTTAAAGGCAAACTAAAATTGTATAAAGCTTTACCAAGATATCTGAAAAGTATTCATATACGTATTGTTCTCTGCGCTTTCTCTTGATATGGTCAATTATGCCCATACTGTTTTGCTTGAAGTTGAAACAAATAAGAAAGTGCTTTCCGTCGTCAGAACAATGGAAGAAGAACTGAAATACCAAAATTTATCATAAATTAGTACCTGACTAATAGCCAAAGAAACAAAGTTTTTAATTAGAAAAAAAAAGGGTATCCTTCTGGCTTAATTCTTACCATGTCAACTTGCTTGAAATTGATATGTGGACTCTGGGCCAGCTCGTCGCTCAGTTGGCAGAAGAACACAGCATCAGCTTTCTTGATGAGCGTGGTGCATAGAAAGAATAGTTCATACACACAGCCAACAAAATAAAATTCATACAAGGAGAATGTAAGATGGAAGAAATATATAAAAAAATAGACATTAAGTTTATTACGAAGGAAAATAGTATCGTTTTTTTTTTTCCCTTTCTACCTACTTGCAATGCACTGATAATACATTGAGCTATCCTCGTTCTGCGCCCTTTCGGCACTTCAACTAGTACATCTTTGCCTTTGTGAGCATTAGTTGGTGTTTGCACATCTGGTATCTAAAGATCAGGCTCTACAATCGTCATCAAAGATCGATCAATGAATGTGTCATTGTCTTTTTAGGAACATAGCAGTATTGGACCTATAAAAACACAACAACTAATCAGGAGAATTGTATGAATAGAGATTTAGATAAAAAACAGTGTTAAGGGGAAAATGCCATGCAATGTTATAAAAGATCATTTGGACAGTTACGATATGATTGGGGTGGGGGGGAAGTGGGGGACTTCAAGTCTACATGAAGTGAACACTAATTCATCAAGTCATGATTCACTAATTGATCAACTAATGATCAATAAGTTCTGAAGTATGATCACCATTTTTTACACATTTTTGGTGCAATCTGTTGTGACCACTGATTAGTCTCCTAAAAATCACTAATTTTATCAGAATCGATCACTATTCACCATCCTAACACATTTTTGGTGCAATCTATTGTGATCACTGATTAGTCTCCTAAAGATCACTAATTTTATCAGTAACATCACTATTCACCATTTTGATACATTTTTGGTGGAATCTTTTGTGATCACTAATTAGTCTCCTAAAGATCACCAATTTTATCAAAATGATCACTATATTTGCAATTCATTAGGAGTATCTAAAACATAAAAGATTGCCAATGTGTCTATGTATGATCACTGCTTTCTACCTTAGAGGACCAAATCTACATGCAAAAAAGGATCACTGCTAGCATGATTATAAATTTTTAGTAACATCAAATATGAATAAAAAATTCGGCTTGAAGACTACAAGAAGAAGTACCCGGTAACGACGTTGTGGTGATGCATTATGCAGACGTTGTCATACATTTCATAACGATGTCCTCCACATCACGGTTCATTACTTGCACTGCTGCTGCCAGACTATCAGGCTGGGAATCAACAACAAGAACTCCTTCAACAGCACCTCTTTCTCCTCTTGAGACACTTCAAGGCTGAAACTCGGTATATCGAACTGTGGGAAGTGATGCATCTTATCTCGGGAGCCCGTGTAATTCTTCTCAATTTCATCAATCTGCATCAGGAACCCATCTGATTGTCTTGCAAGAGTACCAGTGTTCTACTCCCTCTTAGGCCTATCACTGATGAGGGCATCACTAACCGATTCAGCAGCTACATTTCTTAGTCTCTTGATTGGGCTGCGTGCTCCAGGGATCAACTCCTCTAGCTTTGTCATGATTTCCACCAGCTATTGGCTGTTGCTTATTATCAAATTGGTTGCCACCCGGCCCTCCTGAAAAAGAGCCTGACGGAACAACCGATACTTATAGTCAAAAAGGATATGCCACCTTACTTGGAAACGACGGATGAAAAACAAAAGAAGAACAATTTGTTTGTTTTTTGTTTTAATCAATAACAAAATAAATTAAACATATTTGACTCATCTTAACCTTTGAAATTGCTGTTTGATCTTCAGCTTTCCCTTCATCTTCAACACCTTTGCTGTGATGCTCCTTTTCATTAACTTGTTCGTCCTCACCAGTTATGCTCGTCTTATCCAACATATCGTGAAGATAACATCTTGCAAAATCCATCAAATAACCTCTTCCACCCTATTAACATTTATTTGACAGATAACTGATCACATAACAACCGATCACAAATTGCCAAAAACTATTGATTACAAATAATATGTCTACTGATCACTAATAATGGATCACCCATAAATAAACTATAGATCACAAATGTTATTCTAGAGATCACTAATAACAAAAATATTAATCACTAATAAAATGTCTACTAATCACCAACAAACATCTGTTCATCACTAACCTTATTCTATTTGATCACCAAACATACATGTACTGATCACCGAGCGGACTTCATAGAATGATCAGTGAGTAATATGTGTGTGGTCACTAATATTGTTCCCACTTATCACTTTATCTTATGTTTGTTGATCACTAGATATTACTGTTAGTGATCACTAAAATATATACACTGATCACTAATAACACCTCCTTTGATCAGCAATAAATAACATACAGATCACTAATCTTATTCTAGCAATCATTAATAATAAAACTATTGATCACTAATAAAATGCCTAGTGATCATAAATAGCGCAAATGAAAATATATTTGAAACAAAAAGAACATGCAATTCAGAGCTCACTAGCCTTACACAAATGCAGCAGGCCTAACTTATAATGAATTAGACAAGAAAAATACAAAACTATACAGAAGATCATGAATACTACTCATATTGATCCCTATTTATATACATACTGATCACTAATTACCAAAGCAGTTTCAGCAAATCAAGTTGTACAATCAGATATATTTTAATAATCAAAGCGTGAAATTTCACATAATAACCAAAAATTAACTTGATAAATATTCATCACATAACAGCGAAAGATGCAACAAACTTAGCTAGAAACCCTAAATTTTTCTAAAGACGTTGATCTACACTTGAAAATCAAACCAAAAACAGCCAAAAGTCTAAACTCAACCAGATAAACCCCAACGACAGCAAAAAATGAGAACCACCTGCAACAAATTACCAAAAAACAAGTAGCGAACACTAATCCCCGGCATAAAATTCAACAATCAGAGCAAAAAGCGCACTATCCAAGCAAACTTTGCACGAAAACGTAGCGAAATCTTCCGAAATCAGAAGAAATCTTGAGAAATCAGAAGAACTGAGCGAAATCTTCAGAAATCTTGAAAGCAAGGAAAGAAAGCAGAAGAAATCGGGCAACTATCCGAGGGAGAAAAAGAGAGCGCGAAAAATGAACTGAAGGTCACGTGACCTTCATTAATTCCTACCCCTTAGATCAGATCCAATGGCTGCTATCGCTTCACCCTACTCACCGTATAGAGAAGCTCATCCGACTGAGTGGTCCCCTATATACACACACACACACACACACACACACACATATATATATATACCCACACATACATATATACATGTGCGTGTGTGTACATACATACATATATACATATATATAAATATATATATATATATATATTA
>JAKOGI010002596.1:0-98372 GCA_029747015.1 Carnegiea gigantea | reverse complement strand
TATATATAGAGACAAATATACTAATGTATATATAAATAGATACATATATATGTGTATATATACACACACATGCACACATATATATTTACACATACATACATACATATGCATGCATACATATGTATATATATTTATATATATTTATATATCTATATATACACGTTCACACACTTATATATGTATGTACATAGTTGTTTATAAGTGTGTATATATACACACGCACACACACACACACACACATATACACACACGCATATATATATATATATATATATATATATATATATATATATATATATTATATATATATATATATATATATATATATATATATATATATATTTGTGTGTGCGTTTGTGCGTGTGTTTGTGTATATATATATATTATATATATATATATATATATATATATATAATATATATAGATAATATATATATATATAGATATATATATATGTATATATATATATATATATATATATATATATATAGATATATGTATATGTATATAATATATATATATTATATAAGATATATGGATATATATTATATATATATGTAGATTATATATATATATATATAGAGATATGTATTATATATATATATATATATATATATATATATATATATATATATATATATATATATATATGTATGTTTGTATGTATGTGTTGGTGTGTGTATATGTACTATATATATATATATGTACCTATGTGTGTGTATATATATATATATCTATATATTTATGTATGTATGCATGTATGTATATAATATATATGTGTATATATATATATATATATATATATATATATATATATATATATATATATATATATATATGTATATGTATGTATATGTATGTATATGTGTGTGTGTATATATACACACACACACACACACACACACACACACATGTATATATTTATATATATGTATGTATGTATTGCCGCAAGACACCCTTAAATATCTTGCCTAATCTTAAATTAAAGTATTTTATTACTTAAAATCAACAAATTTTATTGACTACTCTTAATTATATGTTGCAAATTTAAACATTCGTCAGCTACACCGACAAATTATTAAATAACACCCTAATCTAGCAGCTCCATCTGCGATGGTGTATGATATGTGTATTTTAGAAATGTGGTAAGTTATGTATGAAAAATGATTGCGTGCATGCACAAAAATATTTGTGTGTGTAGATATATGGGCACATCCGTGTCTATATATAAGTAAGTTTTATCTGAGACTGGTTCATGATAATTTACTGTGAGATGCATTTGCCGATTTAGCGCGTACGATGCAAATGCCGACCATAATATAACCCTGTCCTTTTCATGGGTAAATCAACCCACCCGACTCCTTCCCACTTCTTCCCACTCTTACCCACTCATTCTCACTCCTTAAAATAAATATCAGTCCTTCCCACTCCTGCCCACTTCTATCTATTTTTGTTATCATTTTTATTATTTCATATTGGTCCTCTAATGACCCTTATAAGCTTTTTGAATCTCATTCGAACTGGCTTCTTAATGGCCCTTAAGAAAAAATCTTTCTCTTTCCTGAAATACTTAAAATGACAAAATGCCGACTGCTTTTCTTACTTATTAGAAAAATACTTCGGGCATCAGATCACCATAATGTGCTGATGGGGTGAGATCTATTCTCAACTCCTGGTGAGACTATCCTCACCCATAAGCTCTTACTTCCCATGATGGTTGCATAAATGGACCTACACCCTCGTCGGGGACTTATAGGGTCTCCCACTATTAGGACTTACTCCCTAGGCTAGGGATTCCCCTGTTATAGCATGTTTACCCCCATCTTACATATGTCCATAAGCACGTTATCTTAGTCAATTTAAAGCGTATAGCCATAATGGCTAATAAGTTTACTGTCTCTTACAGCGAAATCATTTATCATACAACTCACTGCTTTTTAAAATTCCTTAGAGATTCCCCGTTTTAGCAATTTCACTCCCAAAACTGTACTCGTATAGTTAAAAATAGGCCATCGTTCGCTAATAGTTATGGCTATTATTATTTCAAATCACGAAAACCTTCTTTTTCAAAAGTTCACCCTCACATGCATAATCAAGTTTAATGACATGAAGGAGAGGGGTTCACACATAACACATTCAAACAATTCATAACTCAACCTGGCAGAATAAGCCACACATGGCCTCACAATTCATACGATTGCAGTCAATCACAACCTAGGCTCCCTCCTCACACAATGCCAACCACAAAGAACCTCAAAAGCACCCGTTAGTTCAAGCGTAAGCCATCCAACTACCAACTTGGTTTCAATTTTGTAACTATAGCATGTCATCATAAAACTCATAAAGAAATGTGTAATAGCGACATTTAAACTTACTGAGCAATCATGATCCTTCCAACAGCATAGTATAACATATATAAACATATATGTATTTCATTAACTTATGCAGGGTACTCAACAGACCTAAATGAACTAATAAGGCATGAAACTAAGTTGAATTCATAACTCACATTTAGGAAGTAAGCATGTCATACTCATGTAATTTTTAAAGCATAACTAACCAACTAAACATGCATCGACTTAGAACGTTCTTAGATCGTTTCAAGGTCATTTCAAGCATGAATTAACCACATTAGCATGCATCGATTCGAAACATTCTTAGGTTATTTCATTGCCGCTTTCAAGTAAGAACATTAAATTAACATGCACCGATTTAAAACATTCTTAGGTTATTTCATACTTTCAAGCAGGATCTAACTAAATTGACATGCATCAACTTAGAATGTCGTTTACTCACATAATACCCAATTTATTGAACATGAAAACCACAAATTCTGTCAATTTAAAGGGCATATTTTCTGTCCATCTATGGATATTGTTCTTACCTAATTTAAGCAGCGACTCGGGCACCAAAAATCAGTTCAATTCTGGCAGTTTCAAACAACAGCTATACATGTGTAATCTATGCTCTCAATCAATCTAACTAATTCTAAACTAACATGCATCATCATTCGAGGGCTAAAACCTTTTCAAAATTACTAGTACTTAAGAGGTGAGAAACACCCACCTCGAATCCATGCTTTGGACCCCTTCTAAGGGCTTTTGGGCTCGATTTGGATGCCGGAAAACCTCAATTCCTCGACCCATGCTCACTGACCATACGGACAGACCCCAAAACCGTCTGACCCTTGCTGCAACCATGCCCAATCCCACGTAAAACAGACCCCAAATTCGACCACAACGTTGCTCACTTGTTGAGATTGTGATCGGCGTTCAATGCAACGAATTAACACTTAATTTACAGGATAATTAAAGTAGCTAGAAACAAGGCTGCATGGCTTAGCCTGAGTATGCGTTCGATACCACAAATCGTCACCCAAATTGACCACAGATGCGGTGGTGTCAAACTGATTTTGCCCAAAACACTCAGCAATCAGCTTGTTTGATGTTGGGAGTGTGGAATGTGAGGAATTTCGAGCAGGGCTGAGGCAAAAATTGATGAAAATTTGGTGCTTGAGGTTGTGGGTGTGGAGAGAAGAAGAATATAGAGGAGAGAGAGATGGGAGCTTAGGGGTTTTCGCGAGGAAGGAGAGGAAGAAGAAGCTAGGCAGGTCTTGCATTTTCTTGGACAAAAATACCCCCTCTTTCCCCCTTTTTTTAAAAGCTTGCTCAATACTTAACACTGCTAGCCTAATTTCGTATCGCGTATTCTAAACCCGAATTGATAACGCATTCCTTCGACGATTATTTGTTCCCAAATATGTCAAGGTTCGATTTATTAACCAATGAAACGAAGTCTAAGGCTGAAAACCTAATCGTATTCGGGTTCCTACTTCATTTAGTAACCGATAAAAACCCTTATTAACGCTTACTAAAATCATCGAAAAATTGCAAAACTAATAATAGCAATAATATTAATAGCAACAATAATATTCTTTTTAATAAAATTATCGCTTAAGCAAGCACAATAATATTAATCTAACTTAACTAAAGTCATAAAATAAGATTTGTAATATCAAGAAACAGGCTAGAAATAGGCTAGAAAATGCAGGTTTACATTCTCCCCCTTAAAAGAATTTTGTCCTCGTAATTCTAAGCTCGGTTTAGCCAAACCTAAGATGTGCACACACCTGATACGATCCACACAACTCGCACTAAAATCTAAAATCTTGTTTTACGATTAATTGAAATCGAAAAAGGACTTATGGTATCCAATCTCCTCCTCCCCAATTCTCTTCAAGCGTTTACTCACTCTATTTAGGCGCCAAGGGCAAACGCATAGAAGAGGGGTAAATGAGTTGGCGTGGAAAACCATATCAAGCTTGTTTTAAAAAGGAACATAGACTTTCAATTATCTAGATTCAATGCGCATAGTAAATAACAACTCTATGTACACGCATCGTTATGAATTGAAATCTAAAAGTAGGACAATTGGGCAGTGATAACTCACAGTCATATACAAGTAGTCTTGTTCTAAAACATGAATTCCGTCACTTTTAGGATCGAAATAGTTGACCTGGGACTCCTATAGCACATTAGGGTAACAAGGACATCACATAGCACCACGTAGTATCACTTAAGCACCATGGCATCGTACAGAATCAGCAATTCAGCATTCTCAAGCCTGGGAATCATAAGCAACATGAATCCGTCTAATGCACACATAGCAAGCAATTTACAAATGAAAGCATATGCCACCGACATTCCTGGGACCTGTGAGTTATGGGCTCACCATGCTTCTGTTGCGCCACTCTCGATCTATCATATAAGGGTAAGAATATATGAATGCAAGTTTCTAGGGTCATCTCATCATGGTCCAAATATGTGCGTATGCAATTATTCAGCTATAACATGGAATCATAGAATTCACAGAATGCAAATAACGAGTCAGAGGTCATGTTATGCCATGAATTAAAAAACTTAAATCATCTGAATAATCAAGTCGTATACCAAACCAAACTCAAGTCAAGCATGGATTGCACAAAGGCAAACAAATGTGAAGGTAAACGCCTAAGGCCACCACATCATGCATTAAGTGCATATGTATATAGCTGTTCAAACCATATAATGAGATAATAGAACTTATGGAGTGCAAGTAATGACTCAGAGATCATAAAAGCAATGGTTCGCATAGGTTAAATCATTTAACCAATCCATCCATTTATGCAACCAAAATTCAAGATAAACAACTCTAATGAAGTGTATTTACTATACCATTCACTCATAAAACACACAACTAGTCATTAGTAAAGAACATAAATAACCATATAAGCTTTTATGGCTTTAGATTGTATACAATGCTATGACTATACTTTAAAGCTTTTGGGCTCCTATTGGTGTCCCATGAAAAGACATCTAGATAAGTATACATGAATGCAACCATCATTTAAAACCTAAGGCCAAGGTTTTGCCTCGAGATTTGTCCAAACTATTTGGAGTTAGCCATCAAACAACTAACAGGGGGTAAGAACAATTACATTATTGGTCTTACGGATATACATTGAGGTTTGCAGCACATTTCTCTTAAAAGGCAATTGTGGAGGTCTGAGAAACTCCTAGTACAGATGGGAAGGTTCTGCTTTCTACTATGGGCATTTTGACTTTTACACTCAGTGTTAATGCTTAAGAAGATGTTAGAAAGGTATAGATTGTCGCTCTAAAAGATAACAAGGAGATGCATGTGGTATAACAATTCCAAAGTCTGTTAGGTTCTCCCTTATATTTCCATTTTAGGTGCACTGGGGTTGATGTAACCAGGACGCTATCAATCCTACAATAAGAATAGCGTTTCATGCTACGATGAGCATAACACCTAGTTAACTCGTGAGTAACAGTGGTTACGTGTTGGGAAGAAAGGAAGACTAATGCACATATACGAAGGCTAGGAATAATACTTAGGCAACACTCAACTGGACTCTATCACAATCACCCATACGCATACGAAGTTCTCACATAATTCCTTTAGTAATTGAGAATTCACATGAAAAGGGTATCGCCTAAAAGAGATTTTAGTCACGAAAACAATCTTTAATCACTTACTAACAACTTGTCATGAAAACATCAAGCAACGAATGCATCTTGATATGTAGGTACTCGAAACATCAATGTAAAACAAATGCAAGTCTTCAGACACGATAGTAGGGCCTAACTAGATGATTAGAAAGGTCTTTAATGCGAAAGAAAAACCTTAACTCTCTATTTACTAAGGGTCTTAACTTTTAAAGCCTCTACGTTTTAAAAGGGGGATTGTTTAACTACTTCTAGCTCTTTCCCACCAACCATTGAGTGCGTCTGCTCACTCTATTATCGGGCCTGAGGAGCAAATCGTACTTAAGGGCAAGAATGAGCTTGGAGTTAAAACATTCTCAGTTGTTTGAGTTCAAACCAAGCGCACTTGGAACTTTTGATTTAAATCGCCAATGCGTATAAGCAAAACAACTTCCGATTGAGGTAACACTTAACTTGTTCATGAAAATACAAGTCACTCGGCCTGCACCCTAGCAAACAGTTCATTCTTTCAATGAATGAGCTCACACAAGTTGCACCTAACTAGCTAAATGAACCAACATCCACATAAAACTCACATTTTCACACTAGAGCAGGCACATGTTACATCATCATGAACGCATTTCCTAGATAACTATATAAAATGCAAGACTCAGGTCGCGACCTGTGATCACAGGACCTTGCTCTGATACCATCTTGTAACACCCCCAACCCCTAAGGCTAGGAGTATTATGTTAGCTTGAATCCTACTTAATTTCTTGGGCAAAACGGACAGAGTATCGCTTAAAAACTGGCCATTTCCCAGGCTAAAAGCCTTACAATAAAACCCTGCATTGAATAGAAACAAATAGAACTCTAAAATAAGTTCAACGACTACACGTCGGAGTTCACAACTTTACGGGTCACTCACCCGAAGTATGCCAAAAGCATAAAATTCATTAGTAAAGAAGGAAATAAAAGCGGTATAACTGAGCGGATCACACATTTGGAGCACTGGGGTTTACATCCAAAAATATAACTAACTTTAGCTAAAAAGGGCAACTGACTAATCAGATGGTTGGCTCACATGGAAATACAGAGCGACACCTGAACAGAATGCACTGCATGAACTAGAGTACCTATTTACATACATTCACAAACTAAGGACACATTATATTACATCATTTAATAGCAAGACCACTTCATTATGGGCACACATGACACCATTTCAAGCAAGGGTAAACTCCAACTCGGCATAAGTGAATCGACTTCTACCTGTCACAAAGAAAACCTGGGAAAAAGGGAAAAGACTAATGGGATGAGCAACCACATGCTCAGTGAGTATTCACCGACTCCTTAAAACCAAAACCGTTATAGGCAATAATAACAATAATAGTCACATATCACGTATTTATGTATTACTATCATATTAGGCAATCATAGCCCCCAAGGACGGATTATTACCCATAAACTTCATTCTAGCCACTTAAACTCATTTCTAGGTTCCTAAATGACCAAATTTCCTTCCTAACAAGCACTTAAGCACACAAACGAGCAACGAGGATTATGCACGGAACTTTCTTTCATAGGATATGCACATTCGAAAGCTTAAATGCTTCTTTCGCAAATGTATGCTTTAAAAACTTATATGTTCCATGCATTATAAGGATATAGCCATACTTTTCTTGAAATTTCATTCAAATTATACTTGGAATCTCATTCATAAGATATGCACAGAACATGTACAGAAAACTTTCTTTCTCTTTCTTGAAAACACTTTGCTTAGCCTCTTAAGGCTCATATTCTTTAAAAAATAATCTCTATGGTATTGGTCCTCTAATGACCCTTATAAACTTTTCGAATCTCATTCGAACTGGCCTCTTAATGGCCGTTAAGGGAAAATCTTTCTCTTTCCTGAAATACTTAAAATGGCGAAATGTCGATTGCTTTTCTTACTTATTAGGAAAATAGTCTAGGCATAAGATCAACATAATGTGATGGTGGGGTGAGATCTATTCTCAACCCCTGGTGAGACTATCCTCACCCATAAGCTCTCACTTCCCGTGATGGCTGCATAAATGGACCTACACTCTCGCCAGAGCTTCTAGGGTTTCCCACTACTGGGACTTACTCCCTAAGCTAGAGATTCTCCTGTTCTAGCAGGTTCACTCCCATCTTACATATGTCCCTGAGCATGTTATCTTAGCTAATTTGCAGCGTATGGCCATAGCGGCTAATAAGTTTGCTATCTCTTACAGAGAAATCATTTGTCATACAACTCACTCATTTTTAAAATTCCTTAGGGATTCCCCTATTCTAGCAGTTTCACTCCCAAAACTGTACGCGTATAGTTAAAAATAGGCCATCGTTCGCTAATAGTTATGGCTACTACTATTTCAAACCACGAAAAACTTCTTTTTCAAAATTTCACCCTCACACGCAGAATCAAGCTTAATGACATGAAGGGGAGGAGTTCACACATTACACATTCAAATACTTCATAATTCAACTTGGGAGAATAAGCCACACATGGCCTCGCAATCCATACGATTGCGGTCAATCACAACTAGGCTCCCTTCTCACACAACACTGACCACAAAGAACCTCAAAAGCACCCATTAGTTCAACCTCAAGCCATTCAACTACCAACTTGGTTTCAATTTCATAACCATAGCATGCCATCATCAAACTCATAAAGAAATGTGTAATAGCAACATTTAAACTTACCGAGCAATCAGCATCCTTCCAACGGCACAGTACGATATATATAAACATATATGTATATTTCATTAACTTATGCAGGGTACTCAACGGACCGAAATGAACTAATAAGGCATGAAACTAACTTGCATTCATAACTCACATTTAAGAAATAAGCATGTCGCACTCATGTCATTTTCAAAGCATAGCTAACCAACTAAACAGCATCGACTTAGATGTTCTTAGGTCATTTCAAGGTCATTTCAAGCATGAATTAACCACATTAACATGCATCAATTTAAAACATTCTTAGGTTATTTCATAGCCACTTTCAAGTAGGAACTAATTAAATTAACATGCACTAATTCGAAACATTTTTAGGTTATTCCATACGTTCAAGCAAGATCTAACTAAATTGACATACATCAAGTTAGAATGTGGTTTACTTACATAATACCCAATTTTTTGAACATGAAAACCACAAATTCTGTCAATTTAAAGGGCATATTTTCTATCCAACTACGGATATTGTTCTGACCTAATTTAAGCAGTGACTCAGGCACTAAAAATCAGTTCAATTCTGGCAGTTTCGAACAGCAGCTATACATGCGTAATCTATGCCAATTTCTGTTGAAATAAAACATGCATAATTAGTCATCATGCTCCCAATCAATCAAACTAATTCTAAACTAACATGCATCATCATTCGAAGGCTAAAACCTTTTTGAAATTACTAACACTTAGGAGGCGAGAAACACCTACCTCGAATCCATACTTAGAACCCGTTCTAAGGGCTTTTGGGCTTGATTTGAATGCTGGAAAACCTCAATCGCTCGACCCATGTTCACTGACTGTACTGCAACCACGCCTAATCTCGCGCAAAACAGACCCCAAATTCGACCACAACGTCGCTCACTGGTTGAGATTGTGATGGGTGTTCAATGTAGCGAATTAACATTCAATTTATAGGACAATTGAAGTAGCTAGAAACAAGGTTACACGGCTAAGCCTGGGTATGCATTTGATGTCCTAAATCGTCGGCCAAATTGACCATAGAATTGGTGATGTCACACTAATTTCGCCCAAAAAACTCAGCAATCAGCTTGTTTGATGTTCGGGGGTGTGGTATGTAAGGAATTTTGAGATGGCCTGAGGCAAAAATTGATGAAAATTTTGTGCTTCAGGTCGTGAGTGTGGAGAGAAGAAGAAGAAGATGGACGGGAGAGAGATGGGAGCTCGAGGGTTTCGCGAGGAAGGAGAGGAAGAAGAAGCCAGGCAGGTCTTGTGTTTTCTTGGGCAAAAATACCCCCCTCTTTTCCCCCTTTTTTTGGTTTAAAGCTTGCTGAATACTTAACACTGCTAGCCTAATTTCGTCTCGCATATTCTAAACCCAAATCCATAACGCATTCCTTCATCGATTATTCATTCCCAAATACATCAAGGTTTGATTTATTAACCAACAAAACGAATTCTAAGATTGACAATCTAATCGTATTCAGGTTCCCACTCGATGTAGTAACCGATAAAAACCCTTGTTAACGTTTACTAAATCATTAAAAAATTTCAAAACTAATAATAGTAATAATATTAATAGCAACAATAGTATTCTTTTTAATAAAATTATCGCTTAAGCAAGCACAACAATATTAATCTAACTTAACTAAAGTAATAAAATATGATTCGTAACATCAAGAAACAGGCTAGAAAATGCGGATGTTACACTATCAATATAAATATTAATTATTATTATTTGCAATTATTTTTATTATTATTAACATAAATAATAATTATTATTGTAATTATTACTAATATTCATTATTAATAATAATTGTTATTATAATAATAATTATTACTATTAATAATAGTAATTAATAATATGTAATATTAATATTAGTTATTAACATTAATATTAATGATTATTATTATTGTTATTGACATTAATAAGAATTATGATTATAGTTATTATTTTTAATTATTAATAATAATTATTATTATGATTAATTATTTGTATTATTGTTAATTAATAATAATTATTAATAATTATTATTATGTTATACAAATTGTTAACTTTACTAATAACAATACTACAACTTCTTCCCACCCCTTCCCACGAAGGTCGCCAAAACCAAACCGGTGAGTGAACCGGTAAGTTAGTGGGTCAATGGTCAGACCGGTTCTGTCAGTCAGACCGGGTAAAACTGTTTTATCATATTTTATTAAACTATGAATAATTTCTTATTTATATAAGTAAATTCTGAACTTAAATAGGTAGAAAACTTTTAATAAGTACTATCCGGAATTTTTAAATTAGAATGTTTATTGCGAGTGATCAAACCAGACTGTTATTCGATTTTCGGTTGAATCGACCGGTGGTTAATAACCCACTAACGTTAACTACCCCAATCTCTTCATTTAAAAAACAACAAAAAAACTCCTAAGAAAAAATAATCATTCTCTTTTGTCACCCTCCTTAAAGAACAGTTTCAAATCAAAGCAGCTACACTTTCAAATTAGTACGACTCCCTCAACCATAAGAATCCTACTCTCGCATGTTTTTCCTGCCTTCCTCCAGCACACACACTTGGTAACTAGTCTCCACATAACATGATATTATAAATATCAATGTTATCACTGCAGTTAAATCTCCTGATGACCATGGACTTGTGTATGCTCACATGACTATCAGTCTATCACACCCAACACCAATATCACTTTTCATCTCTTTTTCCCCCTCCCCCCTCTCCCCTCTTTTTGGTATCAAAAATTGATTTAATTTTTGTACCTGATTTGATTAATTGATGCAAAGATCGGTGACCAAGCAGATGGCCCCCTTAAGAAGAGTGCCAAGGTGGGTCGGTCAAACAATAGCACATCCAAACCCTCCCCTTGGTAGTCCTAAAGTTTCTCCCCCTCTCCTTTACCTATATTATGACCCATGGTCTTCTAGATCAGTGAGAGTTTGATGACATAATTTATGGTATTTGTGGTTAGTGATCTGTAAGTGCAATGCACATTTCGGATTGTTCGGTATGGTGGCCCAACATTATTTAATTACTCAAGTGTTATGACATTTGATGACATTTGGATGGGTGATTATTTTATAAGCCCAATTGCATTATCGCTTCTCTTACTACATTAGGCCAAAAAATGAAATCAACCCATTATGTGTTTTGCTCACTTATTTAATGACTAGCGTGCTCATCTACTCAAGAAATCAGGCCCATTGCAAAAGTGAGGTGCTGCTGTGGTGTTAGGCCTAAAACGAAAGAAATCAGCTCAAGTTCACTACTTGCTCTGCATGCCCAGGTTGACTCGCGTTGACCTGCATTTGTGATATTAGTGATGATTATTGTAGAGCTGTTATATAGAATATGAATCTTTGTTATGGTTTTTTTTAATGAGCATTTCATCCACCATTATTTTTCATGCATCTTTTCTCCACTATAAATTCACCATCTCTTATACTAAGGGAAACACACCTATTGCACTAGGTTGAGTGAGTTCTATTTTTTGAGAGGTTTTCTTGATCTAACTCCCTATTGAACTAATATCATATTGCTGTCCACCCCTCGAGATCATACTTGTACTCGCTCCAATATTATAGTGGATTTTTTTATTCTTTCGCCCGTAGTTTTTCCCATTTGTAAGCTTTCCTCGTAAATTCGATCTTAATTGATTTGTTTACTTATGTTGTTTGTTTTTGTGAGTATCCACACATCTTTCTGATCCTTAACATTCCTAACAAGTAGTGTTAAAGCCCGAATCATCAAGGATGTCTACTACTACGAAGTTTAATATTCCAAATTTCGATGGCTAGATAAGTTTTAATATCTGAGAGGTTCAGATGATGGTCATTCTAGCTCAATATGGTTTAAAGAAAGCTCTTGGTGGCAAAACCAAGAAGTCTGCTTCTATGATCAATGAGCAATGGGAAGAGCTTGATGAGAAGACTCTTTTGACTATTCGACTATGCTTAACACCTCATATCGTCTGTGAAGTGCTTGACAAGGCCACTGTGTCTGATCTTTGGCTTGGTTTGTAGACATTATATATGAACAAGAGTCTTGCAAACAAGATCCATCTCAAAGAACATTTGCATATGTTCTCTATGGCCGAAAGTATTTCCATCCAAAATCAACTTGATGAATTTGACCTTGTCACTATTGGTTTAGAGAATTTGGACATGAAACTTGAGGATGAGAATAAAGCTATAATACTAGTTGTCTCAGTGCCTGCCTCTTATAAGCATTTCACAGAAATTGTGTTATATAGTGACAATCACACTTTGTCTTTTGAGGATGTCAACGCCAATTTATTGTCCCAAAAAAAAGTTTGACTATTGAAGTGTGCGCTGAAAAAGGTGAAAGCTTATCTGTGAGGGGTAAATCCTTTGATAAAGGGAACACCAATAACTCAAAGTTTGAGAGATGTAAATCCAATAAAACCTATCGTTATTGTAAAAAATTTGGATATGTAACTTCTAAGTGTTTCCAGCCAAAAAATAAGAGGGAGAAGAAAATAATGCGCAATCACACCATCATAAACCTGCTAAAGCCACTTTAATTGAGTCTAATTCTGATGGTGACATCTTGTTTGCTATCTCTTCTGAAAAGCGGCATATTTCTGATTGGATTATTGATTGTAGGTGTACCTATCATATGTGATGGTTGTCAAGACTGCTAGCTTGAGATCAACCAAACCTAGCAACTCAACATGGAAGATATACCTTGGAATAAAGGTACCAACCACCAATCAAGATTGGAAAAGCTCACCGCCAATCTCCCCAAAGCCAAACCACCAGAAGATCAGATAAAGAGCCCACTTACTAAACACCACCATTATTAGGATAAAATTTAGAGAGGTTTTGAGAGAGAATGCTTGCAACCAGCAAACTAAGTGTATTCAATATCATAAGCTACTTCTTATAATGAAATTTCAGGCTTTTATACCAAGCCTTGCCTTCTCTAACATGGCTAAAGTTGAAATCACAAAGAGATAAAAACAGCAAAAATAGTTTGACATAAACAACCCTTAAAGCAGCAGCTAAGTGTTGATCTTTGACACCTAATAGAGTTGCTAATCTCTATTAATAAGGCATTGAGGAAATGTAGCATCAAAGAACTATTAACGATGGCCCTTAGGAGCAAATTCCAGCTGCTAAGCTCAAGGTTAAGCCGGCTAACAGCAAGTACAACAGCAAAGAGTCCATTGGATCAAAGGGAATTTCCTTTGAGTTTGTGGTGGATAAAAGCTTATGCCTCCTGATCTGAATATAAAACTTTAGGACATTCAATGGATAATATTTTTGACACCTTTTCAAGTTCTTGAACGAGCCAAAATGAGCTTGATAAGTGCTTAATATATACATCTTTTTAGGGTTATTTTGCCTCATTTTTAGGAGAATTTTGTGCTTAATGATGTTATTTACTCTCCTATTCTCGATTTATGCTTGGGTGTAGTTATTTTATATATTTTATAGGATTTTTAGTCTTTTTACCTAGCATTTGCTCTTCAATGGCTGTATTTTGACCTCCCCCATGGTCATCCATGTTATGCCACGACCGTAGAGCAAAGAAAGAGTAAAAATTCGAATCCAGCGCAGACCACAGTTAGACCATGGTGAACCCCATGGACTGTGGTATGCCTGTAACTATTGCCTCTTCATTTTCCCTCGGCTGTGTGGCTGAGGTCAATTGAAGTTTTCTATAAATAGGGACGTTCTGCAATGAAGGAAGAGAATCTTAAAAGGCAATGCAAAGCAAACAAGCAAGTAGGATTAGAGAAGTTTAGTTTAGTTTAGTTTGTTTTCTATCAAATTGTGTTCTTTGTTTAGTTTTGAGTGAGTTTTGAGTGTGAAAGTTTTGATCCTGAGGCGATTATGAAGCCCTTAATGAAGGCCATCTCAGTCAAGTCCCTTCCGCTCAAGATTTCGCCAATCTTTTTGGTTAGTTTATCTTTTATCATTTCTGAGTAGTTTACTTAGTCTAGGAATTTAGTAGTTTGTGGAATTGTTATTGGATCACCGTTTGATTTTTAAGAATTGTGCTTATTTTCATGGTTGGTTTAATTCCGCTCTTATCAAGTGTTTGATATGTTGTGAGTTAATTTTTGGCCAAAATTTACTTGCACACTTGAAGCAATCGAGTGAACATTTGAAAGAAGACATTTGGTTGTTGGACTGCTTGAATAGACATAGCATAACTTCATCTCGAAAGAGAGATTTATATCTTAGGAGGGCTAGTAAGTAATCGAATATATTAAACTTAGATTAAGTCAAATTAGTTTGAAAGAACGACATTTGCTTAGTTTAGGCAAATTTGATTGATTTCAAAAGAATAGATCAAGTTTCTTGATAAGATTACAATTCCTCAAAATTAACCAATTAGAGAATAGCACATGTTTATTCATTTTGGTCCAATTCTCTTCCATAACTGCGAAAATTTCTAGACGTTTTTCGCTTATTGATTTAGACTAGTTATTTGTTTGTAGTAGTAATTAATCGAATCCATTTGAAATTGAGTTTTACTTAGCATATTCTGACAAGACTGAGCTCAAAAGATTACTTTAGTCCCTGAGGAACGATATCTTTATCTATACTATGAACACCCGTGCGCTTGCGATAGTGTCATGTCAAGTTTTTGGCGCCGTTGCCGGGAACTAAATTGCTAACTATTGAGTATTGTCTTACGAACGTGAATAAGCATTTTTATTATTTTGTTTCCTTTTGTTTTCTTGTTATTTTTCTTTTTCCTATTTAATTGCGCTAGTAGTGTTGGTGAAAGTACTTGCAGGAATTTTTCCTAGTTTATGCGAATGTCTGGTTTTATACGAGCTCGATCTAGAGATTGAGAGGAATTTTCATTTAAGGAGGAAGAAGCAAAGGATTAAAGAACAAAGGCGTGAGGCAAGAAGGAATTCAAACATGGCAGGTGAAGAAAGAAGGACCCTTTGTGATTTCGTTACTCCCGAAGTCCAAGGAATTGTCTCAAGCATAGCTTGGCTTGCTGTAGATGCCAACAAATTCGAACTCAAGCCAGCACTTATTTCCATGGTGTAATAATCTGAGTTCGGAGGAACTCCTTTGGAAGACCCGAATCTACACCTCTCGGTCTTTTTAGAGGTGTGCAATATGCTAAAGTTAAACGGAGTCTTAGTGATGTGAGTTGCCTACGCTTATTCCCTTTCTCATTGAGAGATAAAGTGAGGGTTTGGTTATATTCTTCACCGTCTGGTTGCATAACTACTTGGGACAAGTTGACAAGAGCTTTTCTTGCCAAATTCTTCCCTCCAAGCAACTAAGAAATTAAATCACCAACTTTCTGCAAAAGAGGATGAGACGCTCTATGAAGCCTGGGAGCGTTTCAAAGATTTATTACGTTTGTGCCCACATCATGTTCTTCAGTGCTGGATGATTATCCAGGCCTTTTATAATGGTATGACTCAAGTTGTGAGGTCTACTATTGATGCGGTGGCATAAGGAACTTTGATGAGCAAGATCGAGGATGAAGCCTATAACCTTATTGAGGAGATGGCGCTTAATAACTTTCAATGGTTGACTGAACAAGCCTAACCCAAGCAGGTTGGAGTTAAGCTTGAAATTGATGCTTTTACTTTACTTTCTACAAAAGTAGATGCTATGACTAAAAGACTGGACCAACTGAATGTTAATTTTATAAACTCTAGTGCCCCTTTCCCTTGTGAGATTTGTGGTTCAATTGAGCATATATTTGTGAACCATCACATTGGGAGTCCATTTTCCCAGGACCCTAATGAAGTTAATTATGTTCAAAATTTTAACCCGAGACCGACCAATGATCCTTACTCTAACACCTATAATCCAGGTTGAAAGAATCACCTGAATCTCTCTTATAGGTCGAATCCAAATGCTGTGAATATGCCCCCTATGAATGTTAGAGTACCCCCTGGTTTTCAAAGACCCCCATTCCCTTCTCGGATACCCAAAAGTCAAATTTAGAGCTAATGATGGAAAACATGCTTATAGCACAACAGAAACAGGATGAGTACATTAAGCAATTACCCTCAAAGGTTGATGTGCTTGCAACTCATAATAGGTTGCCCAAATTGCCCAGAAAGCTACTTTTTCATCAACACCCTCAGATAGACTACCTAGTGAACCTGAGCTTAACCCAAGGGAGCATTGCAATGCAATGCCTCTATGAGGAGGCAAGCAACTAGAGGGACCTAAGGAAATTACCAACGATGAATCTTCGCAAGATAGGAATAAGCATGTTGAGAATGTTGAGAAAGAGCTATCTTTGCCTTCTAAGGAAATAATTGATGATGTTGCACATTAGCCTGACGAGGTTCCCAAGGACCCTAAGACCATTTCTCCAAAGCCCTACGTACCACCTTTAGCATTTCCTCAAAGGATGGCTAAGGCAAAACTTGATATGCAATTCGGAAAGTTTTTGGACATCCTTAAGAAACTCTATATAAACATATAGTTTACTAAAGCCTTAACCCAAATTCCTTAATATGCTAAATTCGTGAAAGAAATTCTATCTAACAAAAGAAAGCTAGAAGAACATGAAATGGTACCTTTGACTGAAGACTGCACTGCAGCAATTCAAAATAAGCTTCTAGCTAAGTTAAAGGATCCCGACAGTTTTTCAATTCCCTGCCTAATAGGGAATGTGCCTATAAACCGTGCTTTGTGCAATCTAGGATCAAGTGTAAGCTTGATGCCTCTTTCTCTGTGTGAAAAACTGGAACTAGGAGAGTTAACACCAACCACTATCTCCTTGCAATTAGCGGACCGTTCTATAAAATACCCTATGGATATTTTGGAGGATGTCCTAATAAAAGTAGGGGATTTAGACCTACTAGTGGACTTTGTGATTCTGGAAATGGAAGAGGACACACGGACCCCAATCATTCTAGGGAGGCCATTTTTGGCCACTGCAGGGTGCCGCATCGATGTAAAAAATGGTACATTAACTTTTGATGTGGGTGATGTTCATGTGGAGTTTAATTTACTAAGAGATGCTAAGTTTCCTTCTATTTCTGATGAATGTCATAAGATTGATGAGGTTGATAGTTTAATACGAGAAATCGCATCTAACATTAATTCTAATGATCCACTTGAGCACTTGATGTTTAATAATAGTACTACTAAAGACGAAAATCCTAAAGTAGCCGAATGTGCTTAATTGTTAGAAGCCTCTCCTCCAATTCCGCCTTTCTCTACAAAGGTGGAGTTATTAAAAGATGAAAGTAAGCTCTCGTCGGATTGGGAAAAAGTTCCCGAGGTAGAGTTAAAGTCTCTCCCCTCATCACTGAGGTATGAATTCCTTGGACCAAAATCTACATATCCTGTGATTGTGAATGCAAATTTGAATGCTACCCAGGTTGACTCTTTCTTTAGAGTGCTTCGGAAGCATCGTAAAGCCATAAGATACACCCTGGATGACCTAAAAGGGATCTATCCTTCCTTGTGTATGCATCAAATTATGATGAAGGATGATCATAAGCCGTCAATTGAATGCCAAAGAAGATTAAACCCTAGCATACAAAAAAGTGGTTTAAAAGGAAATTTTAAAATTGCTTAAAGCCAACATTATCTACCCTGTCTCAGATAGTACGTGGTTAAGCCCGATTCATGTTGTACCTAAGAAAGGAGGGATGACTGTCGTAAAAAATGAGAATAATGAGCTAATCCCTATTAGGACTATTACAGGGTGGCATGTGTATCGATTATTGAAAATTGAATAAAGCCACCTGTAATGACCATTTTCCCCTTTCCTTTGTTGACCAATGCTTGAACGATTGGTAAAAAACTCATATTTTTACTACTTAGATGGATGTTCAGGATTCTTTCAAATCCCTATTCATCCAAATGACCAAGAAAAGACTACCTTTACACGTCCATATGGCACGTATGCTTATAGACAAATGTCATTTAGGTTATCTAATGCCCCTGCTACATTTCAACATTGCATGATGGCTATCTTTTCAGATTTTATTGAGGACATAATGGAAGTCTTTATGGATGATTTTTCTGTGTATGGTACAACGTATGACCATTGCTTCAATAACTTATCTAAAGTTTTACAAAGATGTGAAGATGTGAATTTGGTCTTGAATTAGGAGAAATGTCATTTTATGGTGCAAGAGGGAGTTGTCTTTGGTCATATTGTTTCCAACAGAGGCATTAAAGTTGACAAAGCAAAGGTGGAGGTAATTGAGAAATTGTCCCCATCAATTTATGTAAAAGGTGTGAGAAGTTTTCTTAGACATATCAGTTTCTACCGACAGTTTATAAAAGATTTTTCAAATATTGCAAAACCTCTCACCCAATTGCTTGTCACAGATTAAAAGAGGCATTAATCACCGCCTCGGTAATACAAGCTCCAGACTGGGAGCTGCCTTTCGAAATAATGTGCGATGCAAGTCACTATGTTGTAGGGGCCATTTTAGGTCAGCGAAAGGACAATAAACCATATGCCATATACTATGCAAAGCATACTCTTGACGAGGCTCAAGTCAATTAGTCCACGATCGAAAAGGAGTTCTTGGCAGTTGTCTTTGCCTTGGAAAAATTTCGGCCCTATTTGATCAATTCTAAGGTCATCGTTTTCACATATCATGCCACTTTGAGACATTTAATGAAGAAATCTGATTCCAAACCTTGACTCATACGATGGGTTCTCCTCCTTTAAGAGTTTGACTTGGAAATCAAAGACAAGGCAGGATTGGCAAATGTGCTTGTCGATCATCTATCTCATTTAGGCCCAGAGTCCACTCCTAGTGAAGAGCTTTCCATTGATGATTTTTCCTTTAATGAGTAGTTATTAGCTATATCCCAACAAGCTGCTCCATGGTATGCTGATATGGTGAACTTCAAAGTGTGCGGCGTGTTACCTTCAGAATTGTCCTACCAATAAAGAAAGAAGTTCTTTACAGATGCCAAATACTATGTGTGGGAAGACCCTTTCCTTTATAAGCTATGTAGAGATGAGATTTATAGAGGATGCTTGCCTGAAGAAGAGGTCTGTAGTGTCTTATACCACTACCATGCTTCAACCTATGGTGGTCACTTTGGACCAAATAAAACTATTGTGAAAGTACTCCAAGCAGGTTTCTATTGGCCCACACTCTATAAGGACACAAGGAAATTTGTCATGACATGTGATAGATGTCAACGAACAGGGAACATTTTCAAGAAGCATGAAATGCCTCAAAGTGGCATACTTGAAGTAGAGTTGTTTGATGTATGTGGGATCGACTTCATGGGTCCTTTTCTTCCTTCCCATAACAACCTTTATATCCTTGTGGCGGCTGACTATGTTTCTACATAGGTGGAAGCCATTGCATCCCCTGCAAATGATTCCAAAGTTATCCTTAAATTTTTGAAGAAAAATATTTTGACACGATTGGGCACACTGAGAGCTCTTCTAAGTGATAACAGCACACATTTTTGCAACAAGCCTCTTGAGTCACTCTTTAAAAAATATGGGATATTTCATAAGGTCGCTACACCTTATCATCCCTAAACAAGTAGGTAGGCAGAACTCTCGAATAGAGAATTAAAAAACATTTTGAAAAAAACGGTGGATCGGTCCTGCAAAGATTGGTCCTTAAAGCTTGATGATGCTCTTTGGGCATACCGAGTCACTTACAAGACTCCTTTAGGCACCACTCCGTACCGGTTAGTGTTTGGAAAATCTTATCACTTACCAATAGAAATGGAACATAAGGCCTATTGGGCTATAAGGACACCCAATTTTGATCTAAAAGCAGTGGGAGAACAAAGATTCCTGTAACTAAACGAGCTCAACAAACTAAGGTTGGAGGCATATGAAAATTCACGTCTTTACAAAGTGCAAACTAAGAAATGGCATGAGAAACACATTGTGACAAAACGTTTTAAAAAAGGTGATATGGTCCTCCTATTCAACTTAAGGTTGAGATTGTTTCCGGGTAAGCTGAAATCCCGATGGTCGGGACCATTTACCATTACCAAAGTTCAACCCAGTGGACAAGTAGAGATATAGAATGAGTCTACCGGAGCTTTCACAGTCAATGGATAGCAATTGAAGCCATATCTAGTGGGACAACCAATTGAAAACGTCAACGATCATATGCTAACTGATCTAGTTCAACCATAGAAGAAAGGGTCCAGCGCAGCAAAGTTTTCGGGTAATTTCTGACCCCATCCTCGTCCACCTCCTCCTCTCTAATTTTGATTTCTACTACTCCCCTCTCCTTTTTATTATGATGTGCCCATATTGAGGGCAATGTGTGATGCAAGCATGGGGGAGTTAGTTATTATATTTGGCGTCTGATGCCTGTTTTTGTTTGGGGTATTTGTTTTTTTTGCTTTATATAAATTTTTAGTGATAGTTTTTGTAGTTTTTGTTTTAGTAGTGCATTTAGTTTTCTTCTAGGTTGCATTTTAGTTTCTTTTTTTTATTAGTTTCTTTTGCATTTTAGTTTGCATTATTTGTAGGAGAACCCGAAAAAAACTAAAAGAAAAAACAAAACAACAAAAAAAATCCTTTGATGATGATCTTTATAGATTTGGTATGTTTTCTTTAGTTAGTTTGATCCTTTGATTCGCCCAGATTGTGCATAAAAGTTTGCAAATGAATTTTCAAATTGAATTCCATGTTTTGACCACATGTTGAATGCGAATCGATTTTTCCCATGAGTCTTTACATGAAATTTTGGCATGTGTGTGCCAGTGAGCTAGTTTTGACTGTGGTAGATGTCTCGTGAGACTTTGAGCCTTTAGAGACTATTCATTATTATTAGTCTTGTATTTTCTTTCATGAGTGTCTCTTCCTTGATGTCATTTCTTTAGAACTTGCCTTGATTCTCATTAAAGACCACATTTCGCATATGCATTTAGGCAATATGATTGAGGCATTTTCTTTCTTCGATTTATTTGAAACCCACAACCAAATAGCCACCCTTGTCATGTATTGTATCTATTCTTAGTCCCTTTGAGCCTACAACTGTTTTTCTTGATCTGAACCTCCTACTTTTAGCCCATGGGCAAATACTTATCTTACCCTTAAGCTAAGGCTAGAGGAGCGTTACATTCTTTTGCATCAAGTTTGATAGGGCGTTAGCAAGGTAGATTGTTGTTCTCTTTATTGAATTCTAGTTGTTTGCTGTAGGGATGCAAACATTTGATTAATCCCTTGTTTTGTTGTGTAAAGTTTAGAGAAGAGTTCGATTCTAAAGTTCTATTATGGAATTCCCTTGTCTATTCCTCTTTGAAAATAAGAGAAATAAAAAAAAAGACAGGAAAAAAAAAAGAAATCAAACAAAAAAAAGAATTGAACAAAAGAAGAAAAGAAAAAAAATTTGAAGAAAGTGATTAGCCTTGGTGGGAATGTAAGGTATTTGCGATTTTCATCTCTATCTCTTTTCATTTTGGATTTATTTTGTTGATGAGTTGATAAGGTCCGAGAAGGATGTAGTATAATGCATTAGAATTGTTTAAGCTCTTAGTCTGTGGGTTTTAGCTCCTTATTTTCAAAAATATTTGTTCCCCTCTCACCTTTACCCTAAACCCCGTTACATCTCTTTTGAAAGTCCTCAGGATTTTTTAGTGTATTTACATTTTAGTGGTGGCAAATTTAAGAATCTTGTCAAGCTTACGATAGATTTGTGTCCAAGGAATGAGAATTAAGAGAACCTTCATATATATACATTGTCAAACACATGAGTGCTAAATGCCACATAACTATAGTGAGGTTCTACCAGCCTTGTTAGTCTTGTGCGTTTCATATGCTAGAATGATTATATTTGACAATTTGGGGGACAATTGGTTCAAGTTTTGCAACATGGTCTATCAAAGTTTTTGAAATTTCATTCCCTATTCTGTTCGTTAACTATATTTTTGTATCTTTTTGGGCTATCTTTGGATCATGTTTGCCATTTAAAAGTTACCTATGTTTATCCTGAGGAGGCTGTGTATATCTTTAATCCTTGCATTGCTTGAGGACAAGCAACAGTTTAAGCATGGGGGAGTTTGATAAGTGCTTAATATGTATATCTTTTTAGGGTTGTTTTGCCTTGTTTTTAGGAGAATTTTATGCTTAATGATGTTATTTACTTTCTTATTCTCAATTTATGCTTGGGTGTAGTTGTTTTATGTGTTTTACAGGATGTTTAGTCTTTTTACCCAGCATTTGCCCTTTAATGGTTGTATCTTGACCTTCCCCTTGATCATCTACGTTATGCCATAACCGTAGAGCAAAGAAAGAGCAAAAACACGGATCCATTGCAGAATACGACCAGACCGTGGTGAACCTCACGGAATGTGGTATGCCTATAGTTGTTGCCTCTTCATTTTCCCTCGGCTGTATGGCTGAGGTCAATCGAAGTTTTCTATATATAGGGATGTTCTTGCAGCGAAGGAAGAGAATCTCAAAAGGCAATCCAAAGCAAGCAAGCAAGTAGGATTAGAGAAGTTTAGTTTAGTTTAGTTTGTTTTCTCTCAAAATTTGTTCTTTGTTTAGTTTGAGTGAGTTTTGAGTGTGAGAGTTTTGATCCTGTGTGGTTCTGAAGCCCTTGGTGAAGGCCATCTCAGTCAAGTCCCTTCCGCTCAAGATTTCGCCAAACTTTTTGGTTAGTTTATCTTTTATCATGTTTGAGTAGTTTACTTAGTCTAGGAATTTAGTAGTTTGTGAAATTGTTATTAGATTATGTTTTGATTTTAAGGAATTGTGCTTATTCTCATGATTGGTTTGATTCCATTCTATCAAGTGTTTGATATATTTTGAGTTGATTTTTGGCCAAAATTTACTTGCATACTTGAAACAAACGAGTGAACATTCGAAAGACGATATTTGGTTGCTAGACTTCTTAAATAGACATGGCATAACTTCGTCTCAAAGAGAGATTTATATGTTAGGAGGGCTAGTAAGTAATCGAATATATTAAACTTGGGTTAAGTTAAATTATTTTGAAAGAGCGACGTTTGCTTAGTTTAGGTAAATTTGATTGATTTTGAAAGAATAGATCAAGTTTCTTGACAAGATTATAATTCCTCAAAATTAACCAATTAGAGAATAGCACATGTTTATTCATTTTGATCCAATTCTCTTCCATAACTGTGAAAATTCCTAGACATTTTTCCCTTATTGATTTAGACCAGTTATTTGTTTGTAGTAGTTAATCGAATCCATTTAAAATTGAGTTTTCCTTAGCATATTCTGATAAGACTAGACTCGATAGATTACTTTAGTCCCTGAGGAATGATATCTTTATCTATACTACGAACACCCGTATGCTTGCGGTAGTGTCGTGTCAAAGCTGCCATGTTAGAGCCAAGATTAACCATCCTAAAACTACTACTGACTGGAGCTAACTGTATGATCTGACTGGGGAGAAATCAAGCAACCTTTATCATTTAGTATCCTATTTAGGAGCTATCAAATGAGCTAGGTTACTTTCTGAAAGGGACAAATGCTCCATGCCTCAAAATAGTACACTAATGACTAATGGAGCACCTTCACAAATTACTAGAACCAATTAATCTCACTGATCTGGATGGAGTAAAGGCTGCTGTGTTAGCCTCAAAATGAGTCTCTGGTTGCATGTAGAATCTCTTAAGGTGCCTAGCATAGCAAGAACCTCCCTAGGCAAGCCTCAAAATTGAATTGCTTCCCTTCACAGAACTGATCCTTGAGATGATCAGTGAGTAATGCCTTCCCACTGTCTTGTTGTGGGGCTTGTATTGAGCCTTGAGCTGCATCATCCTTTTCTCCTTTGAAAGGATTTGTCCTCAAATCCATATAATCAATCTCATCCTCCATATAGGGACTTAGGTTTCCTATGTTAAATGTGGCTGATACAGCTATGTCTCTAGGGAGCTCTAGTTTATAAGCATTAGCTCCCACCTTAGCTAAGACCTTGAAAGGACCATCTCCTTTTGCCATTAACTTGCTTTTCCCCCTAGTGGGGAACTTCCTGAGATGCAACCAGACTAGGTCCCCAGGCTTATACTTAACCCCTTTTCTATTCTTATTGGCCTTGAGCTTGCAAGCTTCATTAACCTTCTTTATATGAGCCCGAATTTGTTCATGCAACCTTTTCATCTCCTTGGCTCTTTGTTCAGCTTCATAGCTGACCTTGCATTCAGTAGGCAGTGGGATGAGATCAATTGGAGTAAGTGGATTGATCCCATAGAGTGCCTCAAAGGGAGAACAACCAGTAGCTCTAGCTGGAGCTCTATTATAGGCAAACTCAGTATGCGGGAGCTTGAGATCCCACTCCTTCAAGTTATTTTGGACCAAGGTTCTAAGGAGGGTTGATAGTGTTCTATTTATGACCTTAGTTTGGCTATTAATTAGGGGGTGACAAGTGGTGCTATACAGCAGCTTGGTTCCCAGCAGATGTCGTAAGCTTCTCTAAAAGTGGGACAGAAACTTGGTGTCTCTATCACTTACTATGGTCCTTGGTACTCCATGGGGCCTAAGGATCTCCTTGAAATATCGGTTAGCAACATAAGAAACATCATTTACCTTATGACAGGGCACAAAATGAGCCATCTTTGAAAACCTATCAACGACCACCATAACTGAATCCTTACGACTCTATGTTCTTGGCGAAGCCACTACCAAATCCATGCTAACATCTTCCCAAGGCCTCATAGGAACTGGAAGTGGAGTGTACAGGCCTTGATGGAATTGGCTTTTAACTTTGTGGTAGATGAAGCATCTAGATACAACTCTATGAACATCTTCTCCTATTTTGGGCCAATATAAATGCTCCATGAGGATGTCCAGCGTATGGCATATAAGGATCCTCCATAGGCTTCCCTAACCAATAACTCTCTCAAGGTGCAAGCTGGAACACACAATTTATTGCTCTTGCACAAAAATCCTTCTTGCATCAAGTAAGGTCCTTGGACTGGAGTATTCTTGACCTATTCTTGGAATACTGAGTCTTCAGAATTATAGGCTTGTATGGACTATAATCCCAAAGTTTTGCTTCCAAGACTGAGATAAGAGCATATCTTCTAGAAAGGGCATCAACTACCACACTTTTAGTGCCCTTTTTATGCCCTGTAAAGAAGGTAAAAGCTTAGAGAAACTCTACCCACCTAGCATACCTGGCATTGAGTTTAGGCTGGCTATTCAGGAACTTGAGTGCTTGATGATCAGAATGAAGATTGAAAGCCTTAGGCTTGAGGTAGTGACTCTAGTGATTTAATGCCCTCACTATTGCAGAAAATTCTTTATCATAGGATGAATAGTTGACCTTGGAACCGCTGAGCTTCTCACTAAAATAGGTTACCTCAGTTGAGTCAGTACTGCTCTAATACCTACCCCACTTGCATTACAGTCCACCTCAAATAATTCCTCAAAGTTTGGCAATACTAGGACTGTTGCCTCACTCTCTGCTTGATTGTCTCAAATGCCTTCTAAGCTGCTAGTGACCAGGTGAAACTGCCCTTCTTCATGCATTCTGCAAGTTGAGCCATGATGGAACAGAAATCTTTAATAAACCTCTTATAAAAAGAGGTAAGACCATAAAAACTCCTCACTGCTATGACTGAATTTGGAACTGGCTAAGACTCCGATTGCCTCAATCTTGGTTTCATCCACCTGAATGCCATCACAAGAGACCACAAATCCAAGGAAAACAACCCATGTGGCAAAGACCTCACACTTTTCAAGCTTGGCATATAGTTTCTGTTCTCTAAGAGTAGAAAAGACTTGCTTCAAGTGACTAACATGCTCTTACTCAATTTTGCTATAAACAAGGATATCATCAAAATAAACAACCACAAATAAACCAATATAGTGCCTGAGTACTTCATTTATAAGTCTCATGAAAGTAGTAGGGGCATTAGACAACCCAAATGACATGACAAGCCATTCACAAAGCTCTTATTTGGTTTTGAATGCAATTTTCCACTCATCTCCTTCTCTCATTCTGATCTGGTGATAACCCACTTCTTAAGTTAACCTTGGAAAAGACTTTGGAGTCATGAAGCTCATCCAACATGTCATCAAATCTAGGAATAAGGTACCTATACTTGATTGTAATGTTGTTTATGGCCCTGCTATCCACACATATCTTCCAACTATCATCCTTTTATGGCACTAAGAGAGCTAAAACTAAGCATGGACTCATACTCTCTCTCAGATAAGCTCCTGAACCTACCTTTGTAACTCTTTGGTTTCAGTGGGATTGCATCTGTAAGAGGATTGTTAGGTAAGGGGGCTCTAGGAGTCAAGTGAATTTGGTGCTCAATCCCTCTCTTGGGAGGAAGGCCAGGAGGAAGGTCTTAAGGAAAGACATCCTCAAAGTCCTGAAGCAAGGGCTAGACTACGGGATGTAAGGATGTGGGATCTAGACCTGTTAGTTCAGGCGGGCGAGTTAGGTGCGAGCCGGGTGTATTCAGGTTCAGGTAAAATACGGGTCGGGTGTATTGCGGGTTCGGGTAAAATACGGGCGGATGTATTTCACTTTTATGGGTTTCAGGTCAACCCAATGGGTTTAGAGCTCCTTTTAGTGAGTTATTTCTTTTTTGGTCAAAATCAAAATCTTGGCGTTTTTATTACTTCAAATTACCTATATTTAATGAACAAGCATTCTAACTGTAATATCTTAAAAGAACATAAAAAATATTCAAACTTTTCAACATGATATATGAATGCCATGCACCGGTAAACAATGAGTCACATTTTTGAGTGGGTTGGTTTGTATATTAAAATATTAATAATAGGCCGGGTCACTCATGGGCTGGCCAATCTAAAGCATGATAGCAGGTTGGAGAGCTTCGACCTGTTAATAACCCATTTAATGATTCAATATTTTATAAATTAACCTACCATTACCTAATCATGTATGCTTTATTAATTGGTCAATCTTAACATGAATACAAGGTTGTCCATTGCCCAACTGACATCAAGTTTAAGACCAATTAGAAAGAAGCCAAATGAAAGAATATTATAGATACACAAGATATTACAAGTATTTATTAATTATAACATCAAAATTTCAGATTGTTACAGAGTAATATTATTTAAAATGCGATGAGACGTATTCATTTCACTAAGAATATAATAATACGACTTGAATATTTTTAATACTTTCTAAATTGATTTTCTTAAAACTGGATATTTCATGCCCATTTTCTAGATTGTTCCATTGATAAGTTATATATGACGTTATTTTATGGGAATGAATTTGGAAAAGAGTGAGTACCATCATCTAATTTATGAAGAGATACAATAGTTATACAATGCTTCTCTAAACAATTCATTATAATGAAAAACTGTTATTGTTATAGGGCAAAGTTAAAGAAAAGTAAAAAATAAGGATATAATATTCGGGTTAAGTAGGCGGGTTTAGGTTCGAGCCGGGTTTAACCCAAAACTTTGCGGGTTTTTTGGGTTTTATTTATTTTGGATTCGGGTTGAGAAAATTATGTTCAAAACCCAAAACTTTCGGGTGGGTTTGGGACGAGTTTTCAGGTCGGGTCAGTTTTTGCCAGGTCTAATGGGACCTATACTAGGGGCATATTCCACCATGAGGATAGCATATATGGGTTTGCCCCTGCTGTCTCTACTCTTCCCCCATTGACTAGCAAAGCATTCTCTTTGAGTTTGTCCATTTGAGTTTCAGGCTTGTGTGTTTGGTTAGGAGCTAGATGGGTTAAGGTCATTCTTTTGCCATTCAGCTTAAAGGAATAAGTGTTGGATTAACCATGTTGGTGGACATTCCTATCATACTTTCAAGGTCTACCAAAGAGCAGATAACAAGCTTCCATAGGTAGTACATCAGAAACAACCTCATCCTTGCACTCCCCAATAGAAAAAGTTACTAAAGCTTGCTTACAGACAGTTACCTCATTGCTCTTTCTGAGCCATTACAAGCTATAGGATCTGGGGTGCTCAATGGTGGTGAGATTAAGTTTATTGGCCAATTCAGTAGAAGCCACATTGGTAGAGCTTCCCCCATCAGTAATTAGATTACAAGTCTTATTGGCTACCTTGCATCTAGAATGGAAGATCCGCTCTTTTTGGTTTGCTTCTGGCTGGACTTCAGTGGTATGAAGCACTCTTTTGATCATTAGCATCTCTCCCTCTTCTGGTGGCAAATAGAAGGTCTCTCCTTCCTCATCTAATTGTTCTTCAGCCTCTTTTACCTCCATCTGGTCCAAGTCCTCAATCTCTCTGATAGTGAGGACTCTCCTGTTTGGACAGTCAGCCTGAAAATGGCCATAGTCATAACTTTTAAAGCACTTCTTTTGGTTCTTAGGAGTTTTTTTAGCTACCTCCTTTCCCTTCCCCTTGTCTTTATTCTCCTGGAAGAAGGGTCTGCTCTGAACGAGTTAAATGGTTTTACTGGAACAGGAGGCTTTACTAGGGCAGATGAGTAAGTCCTTCTGGACTGAAGCTGTTTCTTAACTTTGACAGCCAATTTGCAAGCAGCCTCAAAGGTCAGAAAGATTAGAGTTCAACCTTGTCCAGAATAATAGGGTTCAGCCCTTTAAGAAACCTGGCAATGGTTTGTTCAGGCTCCTCTCTCATGCCACACCTAATCTGGAGTTACTCAAACTCCCTAATATATTCTTCAACTCTCATGTTTCCTTATTGAAGGGAAGTGACTCTTCGGTAAAGCTCTTGCTTGTAGGTAGCTGGCAGAAACCTTTTATCCATGTTTTTATTCAACTTAACCTAAGTTTTAATCTTGGATTTGCCTTCCAATGCTTTGGTCCTCTTTAGGTTTTCATACCAGAGTGGGGCATACTATTTTAGTTTCAAAACAGCTAGCTTAAAGGCATTTTTCCCTGAATAGCTCTAATCTCAATGATCCTCTCCATCGCTTGTACCCACTCAAGGTAATTCTCAGGTTTTAAACTCCCATCAAACTCAGGAGCCTCCACCCTGAAATCCTTCAGGTCTTCCCCGTGAGCTCTTCTTCTCCTAGACCTAGCTTCCCCATTAGAAGAACTACTGCCATAGTATAAGTATAGGGAGGGTTCAAAACCATCAGGGGGTACTGTGGAGGTTCCCTATCCTGGCCCCTAGGTTGAGTCATGAGCTGCTGGATTTGAGTAGTTAAGGTGCTGATATTCTCTTGTATTTCCAGGATAGCCCTATCCCTTTTGAGTTCATGAGCTTATTCCAAAGAAAGTCCTCTAGTAACTCTAATAGGCTGTTGAGGAGGGGGAAAAGTGGTATCCCTCTTAGCCATGTTGTCCAGGTCAAGTAAATGGGTTGGCTGTGGTTGTTTTGTGGTGATTGGTGATTTGTTGCTAGACTATGTTTGGTTCAAGGTTCTTTTGCGGTTAATTCAGCAAGTTTCAGAATATAGAGATGAAGAATGAACTCAAAAATAACCAAAGTGGTAGCTAGTAAGTGAAACTCACCAAGAATCAAAATTAGGCTCTAATACCAAATGATGTATATTAAGACTGCTAGCTTAAGATCAACCAAACCTAGAACTCAACATGGCATATATGCCTTGGAATAAAGGTACCACCCACCAACCAACACTGGAAGAGCTCACCACCAATCTTCCTAAAGCCTAAGCACTAGAAGATCAGATAAAGAACCCACTCACTGAACACCACTAGTATTAGGATAAAGTTTATAGAGGTCTAGAGAGAGAATGCTTACAACTAGCAAACTAAGTGTATTCAATATCATAAGCTGCTTCTTCCAATGAAAATTTAGGATTTTATACCAAGCCTTACTTGCTCTAACACGACCACAATTGAAATTACAAAAAGACAAAAGCAGTAAAAACAGTTTGACATAAATGGCCCTTAAAACAGCAGCTAAACCTTGATCTTTGACACCTAATGGAGTTTTTAATCTCTATTAATGAGGTTGTCAAGGCAATACAACATCCAAGGACTATTAATGATGGCCCTTGGGAGCAACTTTAGCTGCTAAGCTTGAGGCTAAGCCAGCTGACAGCAGGTATAATAGCAAAGAGTCTAATGGATCAAAGGGAATTTCCTTTGAGTTTATGGTGGATAAATGCTGATGCCTCCTTATCTGAATCTATAACTCTAGGGCCTTCAATGATAATATTTTTGACACCTTTTCAAGTCCTTGAATAAGCCAAAATGAGCTGCCATGTTAGAGCCAAGATTAACCTTCGTAAAACTACTGTTGACTGGAGCTAACTATATGATCTGCTCGGGGAGAAATCAAGCAACCTTTATCATTTAGTAGCTTATTTAGGAGCCATCAAATGAGCTATGTTTCTTTCCAAAAGAGGCACATGTTCCATGCCTCAAAAGAGGTAAGTTTCTGGAACCAATTAACCTCATTGATCTGGATGGAGTTAAGGCTGCTGTAGTAGCCTCAAAATAGGTCTCTGGTTGCATGTAGAATCTCCTAAGGTATCCAGCATAACAAGGACCTCCCTAGGCAAGCCTCAAAATTAAATTATTTCCCTTCATAGAACTGATCCTTGAGATGATCAATGAGTAATGCCTTCCTACTCTCTGGCTATAGGCCTTGTATTAAACCTTGAGCTGCAACAATATGTGTCTTCATAAGGACTATTTTTTAACCCATGATCAAGTTCACTGAAGTGTTGTCCAATGGGGTAACAATGCTGAACAACAATGCTCAATATAATGTTATTGGAATTAGTACCATTAAAATCAAGACCCATGATGGTGTTGTCAAGACATTATCAAATATTCGTTACATTCTTGATTTGAAATGTAACCTTGATTCTTTGGGCACCACTAAATCCAAAAGGTGCAAATATTCAACTAAAGGTGGAGTTCTAATGGTTTCCAAGGGGACTTGGATTTTGTCAAAGGGTTGAAGAGTGGAAGCCTCTAGGCCTTGCAAGGAGCTATTGTGATAGGTCCTATTATTGCCTCTCCTTCCTCTCTTATTGATATTTCACTTATCTATGTCATATTTGGTAAGATTATATAAGACAGAAAAGTCTGTTCTAATGCTAAGTTCAAGCATACCTTGAACTCGACCATCGTTCGGTTTGCTTGATTGCCCTTCGAGGCTCCACCCTTTGGGGTTCTTTGGCCTTTTTTTGGTGTTGGTGGATTTTGATCCAAGGTAGAGATTGTTGTATATGGTAGCCCAAATTATTTAATTACTCAAGTGGGCATTATGGCAATTTGGATGGGTGATTATTTTATTAGCCTAATTGCATTATTGCTTCTCTTACAGCATTGGACTAGGAAATGAAATCAACATATTATGTATTTTGGTCACTTATTTAATGACTAGCATGCTAATCTAATTAAGAAATCAGGCCCATTGCTCAAAGTGAGGTGTTGTTGTGGTCTTAGACCCAAAAGAAAAGAAATCAACCAAGTTCACACGCTTGCTAACTTGCGTTAACCTGCTACATGTGCAACAGGTTTTCTTGCCAGTGAGGTCCACATTGGGTCCATGGCCCAACCCATGGACAGTGAGCTGCTCAAACTTTTGGGCTCCCTCAATTTTTGACAATTTTTGCTAGTATTGTTGGTTATAATTCATGATATTAGCATTGATTATTACAGAGCTATTATACGGAGTATTAATGTTCATTATAGTTTTTTTATGAGCATTTCATCCACCATATTTTGCAGGCATCTTTTTCTCCACTATAAATTCACCATCTCTAGGGAAAAAATACATATTCCACTATTTTCTTATCTAGGTTCAGTGTGTTTTATTTTTTGAGAGTTTTTCTTGATCTTTACTCTCTATTGTATTAATCTTGTTGTGCTATCTGTCCCTTGAGATCATACTTATACTCACTCCAATATTATAGTGGAATTTTCGACTTTTACATTCGTAGGTTTTCCCATTTGTGGGTTTTCCATGTAAATCTGGTGTTAATTAATTTATTTACTCTTCTTGTATAGTTTTGTAAATATCCACATATCATTTCCTATCCTTAAAAATTTCTAACACAGATCAAGTGGAAGAAGCTAAAAGTAATCTTGGGAATGAAGTGAGAGAATAACTCAAAGAATTTAGGCAAATAGCGAACTAAGGGGAAAGTGCAGATATATTTTTGATGTGGTAAATGGTGGACAACATAAACATGTAAGGCCCGCCTTCTTTATTTACGATAACGTGGCTGCCTTACATTCTACGTTATAAAATTCGTATTTTTATTAACTTTATGAGTTAAATTATTATTGATGTACTCATGTGAACGATAATTTCATTAAAAAGAATTACTATTATTACTATTGATTTTGAGATTAATTCGTGCTAATTTGTGCCGATAGTTTAATTTAGTCGTTTCCCGAATACGATTGGATTGTTTACCTTAGAATTAGTTTCGAGGTTTATTAAATCGAATCTTGATGTATTTAGGATTAAATAATCGAGAAGGGTCATATCATCTATTCGGGTTAGGATATGAGGTACGAGATACGAATTAGACTAGCAATTGACCAAAAACCAAAAAAAAAATGTTGAACAAAAGGGAGGCCAAGCCCCTGCTCTTTCACGGCAAAACCACGACAATGAGGGTTCCTTTGGAACCCAGCCCTGTGAACCACCAGAAAGAGAGAGGAGGATAGGGCGAGAGAAGAGGCGTGGCGACGCCACCTTGGTGCACACTATAGTCGCTATTCAAACCAACCGCGACCCAGTACCAAGAGAGAGAAAGAGAGAGCAGGAACAGAGGCCAGCCAGCAACACAGCCCGGCGACGGCGGCATGGTGGCCACGCGACACCGATGACCTCCCAGTCTACACGGTAGTCATCGCGACAGAGTGAAAGATCGAAGGAGACAAGAGCCACAAAGGTTTTGGGTCTAGAAACCCGAGCCACCACAGAACCACCAAACACCACCATGACTGCACCGTTGGTGGTACCAGCGACCACCAAGCTAGAGTAGCATCAGTAGTAGTGACGTTAGCAGTGTAAAAGGGGGCAGAAAGGGGCCAGAGACGGGCTTATTCAAGGTCTATATTGGACAGCGAATTGGGGAGCCAATTTTTGAGTTCTAGCATTTCCAAAACCATGCCCAATATCCCTAAATCGGGTCCTCTAGCTTGGAATCCAGGTAGGTATTTCTCGCCTCCTAAGTATTAGCAATTTCGAAAACATTTTAGCCCTTAAGTTGTGATGCCTGTCAGTTTAGAATTAGTTAGATTAATTGAGAATATGATGACTAATTATGCATGCTTATTTCGACTAAATTTAGCTTAGATTACGCATGTTTAGGCTGCCCTAAAGATGTTTAGAATTAAACTGATCATATGTCAGAATATGCTACCTAAAGGTAGCCTCGAAGTATGTCTGAATGCCTTGAATCGATGCATGTTAATATAGTCAATTCATGCTTGAAAACAACTTTGAAATGACATAAGAATGCCCTAAATCGATGTATGTTAGGTTTAGTTAGTTCATGCCTGAAAGTAACTTCTAAATAACCTAACAATGCTTTGAATCGATATGTGTTAGTTTAGTTAAGTTCACGCTTGAAAAGTAGCCCCGGAAATAACTGAAGAATGTTTTTAAATGATGCCTTAAGCTAATGTATGCTGAATTGGTTAACTCTTTATTAAAGTTAACCTTAGAAACAACCTAGATAAGCCTTGAGTTGACACTGGCTAAGTTAGTTCGTTCATGTTGAAAAGTGACCCTTAAAATAACCTAAGTACACGTTGATTCGTCGCCTAATGAGTTCGATCAATTATGTCCAAAAGTAAGCTTCGATATGACTTATACATGCTTCAAATCGATGAATGTTAAATTAGTCAAGTCATGCTTGAACCGATACTTGCTAAGCTAGCTAAGTCATATTTAAAAGTTGCTCCTGAATCAACCTAAGCATGTCTTGAATTGATGCTTACTAAGTTAGTTAATTAACATTTGAAAGTAGCATTCGAATCGTCCTAAACACGCTTTAAGCCGATGTTTGTTGAGTTATTGATGCATGCTTGAAGGTAACTTTTGAGACAACCTAAGCATGCCTTAAGTTATTGTATGTTGAATTAGTTGATTCATGCTTGAAGACGTTATCGAAACAACCTAAGAATGTCTTAAAATGATGTATGTTAAGCTGGTTAGCCATGCTTTGAGAATGACATGAACTTGACATGCTTACCCCCTATTTGCGAGTCATGAATGTAGGCTAGTTTCATGCCTTGTGAGTTTATTTCAGTTCTTTACGTACTTATTTCAAGTTAATGCAATATAGATATATATGCGTATGTGTTTATATATATGCTATAATGCATAGCTGGATAATGGCTACTTGCTCGATAAGTTTATACGTAGCTAATTCATATGACTTTTATAATAATATGCTATGGTTATGGAATTGAAAACTGAGATGGTAATCAGATGGTTTGAGGTAGAACTATGAGTGGTTCAAGGTCCTGTGGTCGGTTGCTATGTGAGGAGGGAGTCTGGATTGTAATTATCGTAATCGTGTGGATTGCGAGGCCATATGTGGCTCATTGTGTTAAAATGATTATGAAGTGCTTGAATATGTTATATGTAAATCCCTCCCCGTTTATTTTATTAAGGTGCATTATGCATGTGAAGGTGTTGTTTTGAAAAAGAATGTTTCTTGTGTTTCAAAACAATAGTAGCCATGACTATTAGCAATCAATGGCCTATTTTAGCTGTACGTACTTCATTTTGGGAATGTACTCGCTTGAACGGGGGAATCCCCAAAGAATTTGAATGAAAAGAAAGTGCGATGCATGAAAAAGGATTTCGCCCTAAGAGGCAGCAAAATTATTAGCCGTTATGGCCCATACGCTTTAAATTAGCTAAGATAATGTACTTCGGACAATATGATATGAATGATGTTAGCCTAGGGGTTAAATCCTGGTACTAGAAAACCCTAGAAGACCCTGACAAGGGTAATGGTCTGATATGTTATATATAGCCGTCCCGGGAATAAGAGCTTAAGCGTGAGCGTTACGTCTCACTATGGGGTTGAGAATAGATCTCACCCACTTAGCACCCTATAATGATCCTATACCAGATGTATTTTCCTAATAAGTGAAGAAAAGCAGTCGGCATTATGCCGTTTCAAATATTTCAGAAAGAAAGTTTTTATGGGCCATTAAGAGGCCAGATAAATGAAATGTAATAAGTTATAAGGGTCAGTACGCGACCGATACGAAAGAGACTTCTTTTAAAGAATATGAGCCTCAAAAGGCTAAGAGAAGAGTTTTTATGAGCCTCAAGAGGATAAATGAAGTGTTTTCAATAAAAAGAAAGCTTCCTTCCTGTGTATGACATGTGCATATTCCAAGTATAACTTATAAATGAGATGCTAAGTAAGATACGAATATGAAGAGGAAAGCCTTATGAGCATATTTCATGTATACCCTATGAATGAGAATTGATTGAGACTTGAAATATGTGTGTCTTATGCATATCATATGAATGAAATGCCAAGAAAAGTATGATTATGAAAAGAGATAACCTTATGTATACATCATATGAATGAGGTTTCATGTATAGTTTAAATGGAATGCTAAGAAGTTATGTTTATAAAAAAGAAAGATCCCTATGCTTAGCCCTCGATGCTTGCTTATGTGCTTAACTGCTTGTTAGTAAAGGAACGTAGTCATTCAGGGACCTAAAAATGTGTTTGAGTGGTTAAAATGAAGTTTATGGTTAGTGATCCTTCCATAAGAGTTTTATGAATGCCTAATATGATAGTAAAGTATGAATACGTGATATGTAAATATTGAATGCCTGCAACAGTTTTGGTTTTAAGGGAGTCAGGGGACACTCACTGAGCGTGTGGTTGCTCATCTCACTACTCTTTCCCCCTTTTCCCCTAGTTTTCTTTATGACAGGTGAAAGTCAAGCCACTTATGCGGAGTTAAAGTTTACCCCTGGTTGAAAAAGAGTTATGTGTGTGATATAGAAGTAAATTCACGAGTTTACCAATGTAATATAACGTATTCCTAGTTTGTAATTATTGTAAACTAAGTTTTCTAGCTCATATAATGCATATTGTTTATAAGCCGCTCTGTATGGCCGTGTGAGCCAACCATCTGATTAGTTAAATGTCTTTACTTGAAATTAGCTGTATCTTAGGATGTAAACCCCAGTACTCCGGTTGTGTAGACCGTTGAGTTGAATATTTGATTTCCTTCTTTATTAATGGACAATATTATTGCTGTACTCCGAGCGAGATTGCTCGTTGAGTTATGAACTCCGGCTTGCAGCCATTGAGCTTATTTTAAAATGTTGTATGCTTCCGTTATTTGCAGGGGTTTATTGTAAGGCTTTTAGCCTAGAAATGGTCAGTTTTTAGGAAAAATTTTATCCGTTTCGCCCCAAAAATTAGGTAGGAAGTAAGAACCCGTAACGCTCCTGGCCGTAGGGGCTGGTGGTGTTATATTGATGGTATCAGAGTAAGGTCCTGTGACCATAGGCCGGGACGTGAGTCTTGCATCTCATATAGTGCCTAGGAACGCGTTCACGATGACATGATACATGGTTACCTTGTGTGCAAATGTGAGTTTTATGTGATTGTTAGTGCGTTTACCTAGTTAGGTGCGGCTTGAGTGAGCTCACTAACCGAGTGAATGAATAAATTGCTAAGAGTACAAGCCAAATGAATTGTGTTCTCATAGATGAGCTAAGTGTTAGCGCAATCAAGTTGTTTCGCTTATATGCCTTGGTGATTTTAACCAAAAGTTTAAAGAACATATGATTTGTAATTGAATGATTGGAAAGCCTTAACTCTAAGCCCATCTTTGCCCCTAAAGTATGATTTGCTCCTCGGGCCCCATAATGGAGTGAACAGACGTACTCAAAGGTTGGTAGAGAGACAGGTAGAAGCAGTTAAACTACTTCATTTTGAAAACCTAAGGACCTTGAAGGCTAAAGTCTTCTAATTAGTGAGTTAGAGTCGAGCCAAGTTTATCTTATACCAAAGGATTAGCTTTCCGTTAGTGATGATGAGGGAGTTTAGATTCACAAATACTCGCCCTTATGTGGATCAAGTGTTACTTGGAAATGTGTATATCCTAAGATGTGTACGTCGATAGAATCCTTCGTAATAGGCTAGGAAAAGAGTGATGGGAAATCAGTTGTTACAATTCAGGTGACAGTTTTTAACTATTCTTCATGAAAGATTTGTTGCTAATTGTTAGTCATTTTAAGGTGCATATGTATGGATTATTGTTTGATTGTGTGTTACTCCTATGATATACTCAGTCCTCCAGTAAGGTCAGTTTGCATTGATTTGCACACTGTTTAATATGAAAATAATTTTCTTTCCTTGGTTTTCATGTGTTCTACAGTTCCTTAAGAATAATCTTTGTATAACTGAAGTTACAAGGCACTTGACATTTATCAGAATTTCAACTTGACTTGATTTGATTCCATATTTCGTTCAAATTTGTTCAAATTACACATCAAATATGATTGTGACTAGAACTTGTTATTGTGACTAGAACCTGCCTTCTTTGTACTTGCATACCCGGCCATTTTGACGAGCTCTTTCTAATGTTGACTTCACATGAACCCTAACTTTGACATTTTCACTTCCTTTGCATCGATGATGTTTACGCATGGGTTACTTGTCTGAAAATGTGTGCATATAGACTATAATATGCATTGCTTTGTATGTTGTAAGAATTCAACCATCCTTTTCTAGGAATGTGAATACTTGCACCGATAAACCTTTATTGTATTAGAATTATGTATTTATCCTTTTGTTGTTATTAGCTAATCATTTCAATGTTTCATTTTGCTATACATTAGAGCATTTTTGTGGATATCATTGTGATCAGAATGTTCTTATTCTGTGTCCTGTGCTAGGAAATAGTGCCCTGGTTACTCTGGTTACTAGGCTTGTAAGAAACAAAAATTTAGCTTTTGATTTGGTGATGCATGAAGTGTTCCCATATACCAGCATGTAAATCTTATTTTTATATTTCTGACCCCATGCTCATAGGTTTTCTTTAATTTTCCAGAATTCCTTGGAGCTCCCTTAAGGCTTAAACATTGTGCTTATTTTGTGCATGTGTGGCTTATGCTCTTTTTGCTAGTTTTACTTTTGTTGCTAGTCTGAGGAATGACATATTGGATGCATGACTCACATATATTCTAAATAATCAATTTAGTCTCACATTTGTTTATAGCTTGTGAATATAGGATCAGTGAAATGCACTGTTTTGCTGTGCTAGTAATGAAAACTCATTATTACCTTCCCAGACGGCATTCATAGTCTTGTCCTTTTTCACACTATGTCATTTATTTACATGTTATATCATATATTCGTAGAAACCATGGCCCAAAATGTTTTTGAAAGTTCTGGAGGGACATCCACGACATTTCATGTGTCCATTTAACCTATTTGGTTTGGTTCATTCGGCCAGTGTTTTATGTTTTTCCCCTCCGTTTGAGGCCGATACTAGGATGAGATTCTTGACTATCTGAGACTTTATTAGTATTGAAGTTAACTTGCTCATTTTCGACTTTTAACCCCCTTCATATGACTTTGACATATCTTGTCTAAGTTGCCATTGATGAAAGGCCCAAAAGTTAGTTGAGATGGATGTATAAACATAGGGATGCCCGTTACAGGTGCTCTCCTTTTGTAAATTGCTTGCTATATGCGTATTAGACAGTTTTATGTCACCTATAGTTCCTAGGCTTAAGAATGCGGAATTGCTGATTCTATGCGATGCTATTATGCTTAAATGATGCTATGTGGTGCTATGTGACGCTTTTATTGTCCTAATGTGTTATAGGAATCTCTGAGTTAACCATTGTGATCCTAAAGGTGGCTTGAATTCATGTCTTAGAATGAGACTACTAGCATATGACCTCGAGGAGTCAACTGCCCAATTCCCTTCCTTTAAACTTCAATTCGTAGCAATGCATGTATATAGAGTTGTTGCTTACTAGGTGAATTCAGTCTAGATTATCGAAAATCTATGTTTATTTTTAAGACAAGCTCAACATGGTTGTCCATGCCAACTCATTTGCCCTTGTTTAATGCGATTTGCCCTCGGCGCCTAAATAGAGTGGGTAGACGCTTGAAGAGGATTGGGGAGGAGGAGACTGGATACCATAACCCTTTTCTTTTGATTTAAAAGAAGTAATGTTTACTAAATAAAACCTTTTGAAAACCTACCACGTAGATCATAGTTATGTACATACATTCTAGAAAAGGCAGAACTTAGGTTTAGAATTTCGAGGGCGAAATTCTTTTAAGGGGAGAAGAGTGTAAGGCCCGGCTTCTTTATTTACGATAACGTGGCTGCCTTACCTTCTACATTATAAAATTCGTATTTTTATTAACTTTACGAGTTGAATTATCATCGATGTACTTATGTGAACGATAATTTTATTAAAAAGAATTACTATTGTTATTATTGATTTTGATATTAATTCGTGCTAATTTGTGCCGATAGTTTAATTTATTCATTTCACGAATACGATTGGGTTGGCTACCTTAGAATTAGTTTTGAGGTTTATTAAATCAAATCTTGACGTATTTGGGATCGAATAATCGAGAAGGGTCGTATCATCGATTCGGTTTAGGATACAAGGTACGAGATACGAATTAGACTAGAAATTGACCAAAAACCAAAAAAAAATGTTGAACAAAAGGGGGGCCAAGCCCCTTCTCTTTCACGGCAAAACCAGGACGGGGGGGTTCCTTTGGAACCTAGCCCCGCGAACCACCAGAAAGAGAGAGGAGGATATGGCGAGAGATGAGGCGTGGCGGCGTCACCCCGGCGCACGCTACAGTCGCGATTCAAACCCAACCACGACCCAGCACCAAGAGAGAGAAAGAGCGGCTGAGAGAAAGAGAGAGTGGGAAAGGAGGTCGGCCAGCAACACAGCCCGGCGACGGCAGCATGGTGGCCGCGCGACATCAACGACCTCTCGGTCTACACGGTAGCCATCGCGACAAACTGAGATATCACAGGAGACAACAGCCTCTAAGGTTTTGGGTTTAGAAACCCTAGCCACCACAGAACCACCAAACACCACCATGACTGCACCGTTGGCGGCACCAGCGACTACCAGGCTAGAGTAGCAGTAGCAGCAGTGATGTTAGCAGCGTAAGAGGTGGCAGAAAGGGGCCAGAGACGGACTGATTCAGGGTCTATATTGGACAGCGAATTGGGGAACCGATTTTCGAGTTCTAGCACTTTTAAAACCATGCCCAAAATCCGTAAATCGTGTCCTCTAGCTTGGAGTCCAAGTGGGTGTTTTTCACCTCCTAAGTATTAGTAATTTCGAAAACATTTTAGCCCTTAAGTTGTGATGCCTGTCAGTTTAGAATTAGTTAGATTAATTGAGAATATGATGACTGATTATGCATGCTTTACTTTGACTAAATTTAGCTTAGATTGCGCATGTTTAGGCTTCCCTAAAGGTGTTTAGAATTAAACTTATCATATGTCAGAATATGCTGCCTAAAAGTAGCCTCGAAGTATGTGTGAATACCTTGAATCGATGTATATTAATATAGTCAATTCATGCTTGAAAACAACTTCGAAATGGCATAAGAACACCCTACATCGATGTATGTTTGGTTTAGTTAGTTCATTCCTGAAAGTAACTTCTAAATAACCTAACAATGCTTTGAATCAATATGTGTTAGTTTAGCTAAGTTCACGCATGAAAAGTAGCTCCGAAAATAATTGAAGAATGTTTTTAAACGATGCCTTAAGCTAATGTATGCTGAATTGGTTAACTCCTGATTAAAGTTAACCTTAGAAACAACCTAGATAAGCCTTGAGTTGACACTGGCTAAGTTAGTTCGTTCATGTTGAAAAGTGACCCTTAAAATAACCTAAGTACACGTTGATTCGTCGCCTAATGAGTTCGATCAATTATGTCCAAAAGTAAGCTTCGATATGACTTATACGCACTTCAAATCGATGAACGTTAAATTAGTCAAGTCATGCTTGAACCGATACTTGCTAAGCTAGCTAAGTCACATTCAAAAGTTGCTCCTGAATCAACCTAAGCATGTCTTGAATTGATGCTTAGTAAGTTAGTTAATTAACATTTGAAAGTAGCATTCGAATCGTCCTAAACACACTTTAAGCCGATGTATGTTGAGTTATTGATGCATGCTTCAAGGTAACTTTTGAGACAACCTAAACATGCCTTAAGTTATTGTATGTTGAATTAGTTGATCCATGCTTGAAGACATTATCGAAACAACCTAAGAATGTCTTAAAACGATGTATGTTAAGCTGGTTAGCCATGCTTTGAGAATGACATGAACTTGACAGGCTTACCTCCTATTTACGAGTTATGAATGTAGGCTAGTTTCATGCCTTGTGAGTTTATTTCAGTTCGTTAAGTACTTATTTCAAGTTAATGCAATATAGATATATATATGCGTATGTGTTTATATATATGATGTATTATGTGAAAGCTCTTCAACTAAAATGAATTACGAAAGGCTTGCGTAAGTTAAATTGTATTTTAAGTATGTTTTGGGAGAGAGGGTTTACTCACTGAGCGGTGGTTGCTCATCCCCATTACTTTTTCCCTTTTTCCCCAGATCTACAGGTATGTGACTGATGCGTGGAGTACAACAAGGATGGACTTGCTTGGTTTGATTGTGACGTATTTATATAATATTGAATAAGTTGTAAGGTTATGTAATTATTTAACTTCTTGTAAAGTGTATGAAAAATAGAAAGCTCTGTATACTCCGGGCGTGTGGCCCGTAGAGTTGTGAACTCCGGCGTGTAGCCGTTGAGATGTTGGTGTTATATAATACCATTATGTATTGCAGGGTTATTATGTAAGGCTTTAAGCCTGGGAAATGGCCAGTTTTTAGGGGAAACTCTGGCCGTTTTCCCCCAGAAAAATTGAGAAAATTCTAGCATTCCTAACCCTGGGGTTATACCCAAGGCCCAATTAGGTTATAGTGGCTTAAGTTTTAAACTTTGAGTCTCTCTCTTATGTTATGTTTTAAATAGGTTTAAGCAAGTTGCCTTAACAGTCTTTCCCCAGGGGAAGGCTGTGGCGTGTAACACGACCCGCCTGAGGTCGGGGGTGTTACATTTGATGGTATCAGAGCTATAGGATTTTATAAAATGATAAAAGAAAATGAGATTTGACTCGCCGATATGTTTTTATATGCTAAGAGTTATATGTTATGTGCTATGTGTTATGTGCTATGCGATGTATGTTGCATATTAAGTGTTAAGTGTTAAGTATTTAATTGTTGTAAGCTTACTAGGAGGAGGTTGATGGAAATTCCTCTATAAGTAGTATATGTATATGGTGCACATAAGTGACCTGAAGTCTTATTACGAGTGCAGGAGTTAAGATAGTATACGATATGTCGGAAGAGAGGCAAAATCCCCCTCCACCTCCGCCTCCAAATGATGGGATGGAGATGCTCATTAAATTTTTGAAGCTTAAGCCACCTACGTTTGACGGAGCACCCGATCCAATTCAGTATGAGCACTGGAAGAGGAAGATTGAGGGATTGTTTGAGGTTATGGAGTGTCCTGCTAATTATAAGGTGAAGTTCGCAGCTCACTTGTTTGAGAAAGATGCTAGCTTTTGGTGGGATACCGTTAAGCCGAAAGAAAGTGAACAACCACTAACTTGGGCAGAGTTCAAGGGGTTATTAGATGAAAAATACTATCCTAAGGAGGTAAAATGGGCTAAGGAGCAGGAATTTTTGGACCTAAAGTAAGGAAAAATGCCAGTTATCGAGTATATGTCTAAGTTTAATGAATTGAGTAGGTTTGCTCCTCATCAAGTGGCGAATGAGGAAACGAAAATGGAACGATTTGAGAGAGGCCTCAAATCTAAGTTAAAGACAAACATGGCTGCACTAACCTTTCCAAACCTCCAAACGATGTACCAAAAAGCCATCAAAGTGGAGCGTGTTATAGATGAGTCTGAGGCATCTGAGTTAGCTACGCAACAAAAAAGGGAGCGGGAGGTCGAGAGCTCTCAAGGAGTGGTACGTGGAAATGGGAGGAAGTCTAATTCCAGTCGACGGCCTGAAAGGAACCGCCCTCCATATGAGCCAAGGCCTCGATGTGATACATGTGGCAAGCTCCACAATGGGCCTTGCGCAAGGTTAACTGGGGCATGCTTTGGGTGTGGAGAGATTGGGCATTACCAAAACCAATGTCCGAAGAAAGTACAGAAAAACATGCATGCCAATCAAAGGACTGAGCCAGTAAGTAGGCAAGGCGGCGACAATCTCCAAGTAAAGAAATGATTCCACCAATCTCACAGCTCCATGATGTGTATGAAAGTCGGTAAGAAATCTTTCTTAAAGTACTTCCTTTTTTATATAAGTATATATGGAATCATTTCGCATCATGTGACCAAAGCGTATAAGTTTCGAGGACGAAACTTTTTATAAGTGGGGGAGAAATGTGAGACCCGCATTTCTATTGTACTTGCTTATCAAATATTATGCCTGTTGGGTTGGAAAATTTTATTTTATTATCCGCCAACCTACAACTACCATATCGCCCAAGTTATTGATCTATTCAACTTTAGATCCCCAAAAATAAATTGTCTGAAGTTGTATAAGTTGAATAGCCTTCGATTTCTTGAAGCTCCAACCAAAGCGGATACAATTAGATTGTTGAATCCTGGTAACAGTTCTGTAATTAACTAAATCGAGCTTTAATATAATCAAGGGCGAGTAAGTCGACAGACGATTATATTAACGATTTCGGTTCAGGATAAGGGACCCGAGAATTCGACTAATAGCATCAGGTGATCTACTACCTTTTAGCAACCAAAAAAAAAAAGGAAAAAGGGGGGGCTCACGCGTGAAACCCCGACCCCCTCTCTTTCTTCTGCTTCTTCTTCTTCCCGTTCCCCCCTCTCTGCGTTCCCTTGTTCTTCTCTGCTCCTCCGTTTCCCGCCTCGCACGCCGGAGCCGGTCGTCGGCCTTGAGCCCAGTCGACCCCCCGTGCCTGCTTCTTCTTCCTCCTTTACGCATGACCCGACACCCCCTTCTCTCTACCCGTTCTTCTGCTTCCTCCACCATTCGCGGACTTTAAACTCCACGCCTGCCTTTTCTTCTCTGTTCCTCGCTGCCACGCCGCGTCTCAGGCTTGACCGGAGCTCAGGCGACGCCCACCAGGTGCCGACGTCCCCCCCCTTCACGTGGCCGAGCCCATTTCAGCGCAGAACCGGCCGAACGCCCGGCGAATTCGGCGCATGCACGGTGAGATTCGAACACTCTTGTCTCTATAAATTGAATCCTTGCTTCAATTCCCTTCAATTCGCGCTAATTGTGTCTAAATACTTCAGAAATTGTGAGTTAGGGTTTTGGGTTTGGTGGTGGTCGAACCTTGCGCGAAGAACAGAGGGGATTCTGAGCTTTGGGTGTTCAAATTTAGCTTCAATCCAGTCAGTTTGCATGCATATAGCTTGAATTCGAGGTGGGTGGACCTTTAATCCCTCCTATTTTAAGGATTTCGAATGATAGTTATATGAATCAGTTTACTGAATTGGTAGATTGGATTGTTACTGTATGAATTCGATTATATGTGTGGACAAGCGAATGAATTAAACACTGCTATACTAGGGCAGAACCAATATATTCTTGAAAGGTTGTTAGATGCTTGAAAATGGAGTTTTCGATGAATCTAGCTTACATTATTGCTAATCATAGTATTTAAGTTACAAACGAAATTGTTTTTATGATTTAGCAACCCTATTACGTTTATATGAAGCTTTCAAGTTAGAATCGAAGTCGTTTTATGATTAGGCAACCTTATTATGTTTATAAAGAGCCTTTTTAGTTAAAGACGAAGTCGCTTTACGATTTAGTAAGCTTATTGTGTTTATGCGAAGCATTCAAGTTAGAAACTAAGTCGCTTTACGATTTAGTAAACGTATTACGTTTATAAGAAACTTTTAAGTTTAAAGTGAAGTCGTTCTACAAGTTAATAAACGTATTATATTTATACGAAGCTTTTAAGTCAATAATGGAGTCGTTTTACAAACTAGCAAACGTTTTACGTCTATAGGAAGTTCTTAAGTTAAAAACGAGGTCATTTTACAAGTTAGTAGACGTAATACGTTTATATGAAGCTTTGAAGTTAGGAATGAAATCGTTTTAAGACTTAACAAGCTTATTACGTTTTAAGAAGCTTTGAAGTTGCAAAGGAAGTCGATTTATGTGTTAATAGACTTATAACGTTTATGAGAAGCCTTAAGCTTCGCACTTAGTTTGAATTAAGCATTAATTAAACACGTTATGTTTCAAACAAGTTACGATTTACGATTTAGCATACATATTACATTTCAAGGAGGCTTTTAACTAAAAAGCGAAGTCGTTTTATGAGTTAGCAATCGTTTTACGTTATTATGAAGTTCTTGGGTTGAAAACGAGATCGTTTTACGATTTAGGAACCCTATTATATTTATACGAAGCATGTAAGTTGGAATTAAGTCGTTTTACAATTTAATAAACCCTTCTATGTTTGTAAGAAATTTTTAAGTTACTTATGAAACCGATTTACGTGTTAACAGATCTTATTTTATTTATAAGAAGCTTGTAAGTTCAGGACGAAGTCGTTTTACAAACTAGCATACGTATTACGTTATTAAGAAGCTTTTAAGTTGAAAACAAAATCGTTTTACGGTTTAGTAAACTTATTACGTACATACGAAGCATTCGAATTAGAAAATAAGTCGTTTTACGATTTGGTAAACGTGTTAACTTTATAAGAAAACCTTGAAGTTTAAAGTAAAGTCGTTTTAAGTATTAACCAACTTATTACCCTTAAGAGAAGCTTTTAAGTCTAAAAGGAGATCGTTTTATGAGTTAATTAACGTATTACATTTATACGAAGCTTCTAAATTAGAAACGAAGTCGTTTTACGAATTCGTAAACGTATTTTACAAGTTAGTTTATACGTTAGCAAATTTAATTCAATTATGAAAAGTTTTTAAACCATTCACGAAATCGATTTATAAGATTAGTAAACTTGGCTTGTATCACGTTCATCGCTTGTGTTTGAAGGATTACAATGAGCGTTAAAAAGGGCAACTGAAGGTGATTATTTACGAAGCCTACCTTTCAAGTGCATGCTAGTAACTACCAAGTTTTGAATCGTAAGTTAGTACACTCACCATGTTTCCAAGAGGCCTTTCTTGTTATTCGCCTAAAGCTAAAGTCGTAAGGAAATTATGTTTTCATGTTTTAAGTTCATAAAACTTATATATGAATACGTATAAGTATGGTTGTCTACGAAGTATGTATGTATATTATGTTTTTGTGTTTTAAGTTCATAAAACCTATATATGAATACGTATAAGCATGTTTATCTACTAAGTATGTATGTATATGAATTTCATAAGTTCCTAAGACGTATATATGAACCAATATGAGTATGTATGTGAACGTATGGTTATGCTTATGTCTATGTGTACGTAAAGGAGCTACTCTAGAAACTTTAAGCTTAAGTCTGAGACCCAGGGATGGTGGCTTAGTTCCCGCCTGGTATCACATATGTTACGTTATGATAGATTCAGGGATGGTGGTTTGATTCCCGCCTGAAGTCTAAGTATGAAATTACGTCTCAGCATAGTATGATGTCTGTCCGGATAGGCGTATGTTGCCGCTCGAGTTTGGCCGACTCGGGATGGCAGTAACAAAGTACCTCTAAGAGTATAGTCTCCTCATTTACGTGATTATGTTACTATGTATGATTTTCAGTAAGTTAAACTTATGCGTAAAACCCCTTTTATGCTATGTTTCCGGTTTGCGTAACTTTATTATGTTAAGTCAACGCATTATGGTTTCTTCTAAAGTTAAGCCTTTTGGTATGATTACTCCTTCACTCGGTTTATGGTTCGAATATGATGTATTATGTGAAAGCTCTTCAACTAAAATGAATTACGAAAGGCTTGCGTAAGTTAATATGTATTTTAAGTATGTTTTGGGAGAGAGGGTTTACTCACTGAGCGGTGGTTGCTCATCCCCATTACTTTTTCCCTTTTTCCCCAGATCTACAGGTATGTGACTGATGCGTGGAGTACAACAAGGATGGACTTGCTTGGTTTGATTGTGACGTATTTATATAATATTGAATAAGTTGTAAGGTTATGTAATTATTTAACTTCTTGTAAAGTGTATGAAAAATAGAAAGCTCTGTATACTCCGGGCGTGTGGCCCGTAGAGTTGTGAACTCCGGCGTGTAGCCGTTGAGATGTTGGTGTTATATAATACCATTATGTATTGCAGGGTTATTATGTAAGGCTTTAAGCCTGGGAAATGGCCAGTTTTTAGGGGAAACTCTGGCCGTTTTCCCCCAGAAAAATTGAGAAAATTCTAGCATTCCTAACCCTGGGGTTATACCCAAGGCCCAATTAGGTTATAGTGGCTTAAGTTTTAAACTTTGAGTCTCTCTCTTATGTTATGTTTTAAATAGGTTTAAGCAAGTTGCCTTAACAGTCTTTCCCCAGGGGAAGGCTGTGGCGTGTAACACGACCCGCCTGAGGTCGGGGGTGTTACACCTATGAATGAGATTTGATTGAGACTTGAAATATGTGTGTCTTATGCATATCATATGAATGAAATGCCAAGAAAAGTATGATTATAAAAAGAGATAACCTTATGTGCACATCATATGAATGAGGTTTCATGAATAGTTTAAATGAAATACTAAGAAGTTATGTTTATAAAAAAGAAAGATCCCTATGCTTAGCCCTCGATGCTTACTTATGTGCTTAACTGCTTGTTAGTAAAGGAACTTAGTCATTCAAGGACTTAGAAATGTGTTTGAGTGGTTAAAATGAAGTTTATGATTAGTGATCCTTCTACAAGGGTTTTATGAATGCCTAATATGATAGTAAAGTATGAATACATGATATGTGACTATTAAAGATATTATTGCCTATAACGGTTTTGGTTTTAAGGGGGTCGGGGGACACTCACTGAGAGTGTGGTTACTTATCCCATTACTCTTTCCCCTTTTTCCCCAGGTTTTCTTTATGACAGGTGAAAGTCAAGCCACTTATGCGGAGTTGAAGTTTACCCCTGGTTGAAAAAGAGTTATGTGCACAATATAGAAGTAAATTCACGAGTTTAACGATGTAATATAACATATTCCTAGCTTGTAATTGTTGTAAATTAGGTTTTCTAGCTCATATAACGCACATTGTTTATGAGTCGCTCTGTATGGCCGTGTGAGCTAACCATCTCATTAGTTAGATGTCTTTACTTGAAATTAGCTATGTTTTGGGATGTAAACCCCAGTACTCTGGTTGTGTAGACTGTTGAGTTGTATATTTGATTTCCTTCTTTATTAATGGACTATATTGTTGGTGTACTCCGAGCGAGATTGCTTGTTGAGCTATGAACTCCGGCTTATAGCCATTTAAAACGTTTTAGCCCTTAAGTTGTGATGCCCGTTAGTTTAGAATTAGTTAGATTAATTGAGAGTACGATGATGATTATGCATGCTTTATTTCGGCTGAATTCAGCTTAGATTACGCATGTTTAGGCTGCCCTAACGGTGTTTAGAATTAAACTGATCGTATGTCAAAATATGCTGCCTGAAAGTAGCCTCGAAGTATATATGAATACCTTGAATCGATGCATGTTAATATAGTCAATTCATGCTTGAGGACAACTTCGAAATGACATATATGAGTCGCTCTGTATGGCCGTGTGAGCCAACCATCTGATTAGTTAGATGTCGTTGCTTGAAATTAGCTGTGTTTTGGGATGTAAACCCTAGTACTCCAGTTGTGTAGGCCGTTGAGTTGTATATTTGATTTCCTTCTTTATTAAGGGACTATATTGTTGGTGTACTCCGAGCGAGATTGCTCGTTGAGTTATGAACTCCGACTTGTAGCCATTGAGCTTTTTTTAAAATATTGTACGCTTCTGTTGTTTGCAGGGGTTTATTGTAAGGTTTTTAGCCTGAAAACGGTCAGTTTTTAGAGGAAACTCTGCCCGTTTCGCCCCAGAAATTAGGTAGGAAGTAAGAAACTGTAATGCTCCTGGCCGTAGGGGCCGGGGGGCTTACAAAACATAAATGGGGGGGCGTCGTGTGGCAATGGGGATAGGTAGGGGTGGCAATGGATCAGGTTCGGGTCGGGTGAACCATCATCCGCATCCATCACTCGCTTTAATCCGCTTCATTCAATCCACCCATCATCCGTAAAAATCTAATCCAATCCATCCATCCACCATCCACGGGTGGAAACGGGTGGATCGGATTGTAAACAGGTGATGAAAGTTTATATGTAATATTAGCAAATTTATATTAAAAAAAAGTAAGTTTTGCCTTTGGAAAAGGTTAAAAAAGATATTTTAGGTATAAAGAACAAATAAATATAATATTCATCACATTAGTTTTGACGAAAATCATAGAATTAACAATATAATTGTCTAAAAGTAAAATTTAAAGGTCACAAATAAAAAGTAAACCAATTGCAAATAGGAGATAAACAAGTGGATGATTAAGCGGGTGATGGATCGAGTGACGGGTTGGATGGGGCATCCCCCAGACCCAATCCAATCAGTCAAACCATCATCCATCCATCATACATATATTTTGGGTTTTCACTCGCTTTTTCGGGTTAGATGAAATGGATATCCATCGGGTGTGAGTGACATTGCCACCCCTAGGGATAGGTTGAATTCTTGAATATCAAACTTCATAAAGGAAAAATATTCAAGGGAGTATGACCCCTTTAAAATTCCTTTAGTTTTAGTCATGCACCCTTTTAATTTTCATTAGGCCATTTGCAGCTATTGGAATGAGTTCTAGTGGGCCCCCAAGTTCCAAATACAAGTTTTTTTTTAATTGCGGCCAGTTTATTTCATGGAATGACATGCATGGAGGACCATGGTAGAGTTCCTCCATGCATTCGATTCTTCCTTTATTTTATTATTTCTTTGGCTTCGAACTCAATTTTTTCTTTTTTTGGAGTCAAAAAAATGTGTTTTATAAAGTGAGTTCATAATAAATATTTTATGTGGTGATTCAAGTTAAAGTTCCATGTGATAGATAAATGAAAGAATGCAAGTTCCAACAAATAGAATTTTTGCTGATGTGGCAAGGTAGAGTTTCAAAATTTGGATTGTGTGTGTTCACAGTCTTTATGTCTCCATAAAATTTTATTACACAATCCCATTAAATGTAGTAAGAGTATAATTCATTTTGATTATAACCCCTTTTTTAGCAATCAATTATTAATTGTTAACTGTTAGTTTTTTGAATTAGTTGTTAGCTATTTTTATTAGTTATTTTTAGAAAAATATTTGGTGAAATAAATTAGTTTTCAAAAAGATGTAAGAAAAAACTGTATTTTCAAAAAAGTTTAAAACTCCTCAAAAAGCTATTTTTTGTCAAAGCAAATGACTTTTGGATGGTTTTTTGGCGAAGAGTAGTTTGTTGTCATTGATTTTCCCAAAAAAAAAAACAAAAAGAAAAGCTTAAGCGTGATTACGAACTAATAACTACTACACTACAATCATCCCAATTGACAGCTTAACTCTTAGCTCGTACACAAGTAATATACTTGATCACATTATAGCTTCTACCCTTATTTTGGAATTTTCTACCATTGCGCTCCTTCCACACTTCATAGACTGCACAAGCAAAGATAAGTCCTCCTCCATCTGCTGATCTAAGTGGCGCCACTGCACTGATTTGCATGCACTTGAGTTCATGTTGGAATGACAACCTTCTTCTGATTGCTTAGTCCTGACCGGAAACTTGCCCCATTCTTCATTTATAAAGGGACTGTGATTGGCTTTCCGAAAATTAGAGTTTTCTCTTACATGAGAATTTACACAAAAGATATCCCCAAGTTTCAACTTATAAGTAGTGGTCCATTTTGTAATAATAGACTAAGTATACATTATTTTCCATAACCATTTAGTGCATGGAGCCTTGTTCCAGGTCAGTCAGTAGTTCTTTAAAACCCACTCCCGTATGGCTGGCAAACTTTACACCAGCTAATCAAAGTCAATTTCTTAGTACCAGTCCCTCCAAACCAAAGGAATCAGCTACATAAACTCTCAATTTGCTGCACCATGTGCTTTGTGCTTAACTAATAATATTAAAACAAAGGACCAAAATGTAGCAACTAGATCTGGCAAAACTGACTTGACCCGAAACCTAACCCGAACTCGCCCGAAAGTTTTGGGTTTTGAACACGATTTTCTCTGCCCGTACCCGAAATAAACCAAACCTAAAAAACCCGCAAAGTTTTGGGTCAAATTCGATGCAAACCCAAACCTGCCTGCTCAACTCGAATATTATATCCTTATTTTTTATTTTTCTTTAATTTTGCCTCTTAACAATCATAGTTTTTCATTATAATGAATTGTTTAGAGAAGCATTGTATAACTATTACATCCTTTCGCAGATTAAACGGTGATACTCACTCTTTTCCAAGTTCATTCCCATAAAATAACATCATATACAACTTATAAATAGAACAATCTAGAAAATGGGTATGAAATTATCCAATTTTCAAAAAATCAATTTAGAAAGTATTTAAAATGTTCAAGTCATATCATTACATTTGTTAAGATATTTTCGAGTGATAAATGAAGTACCGCACATGTACGATTGACGTCGTAGTACTTGAGGGTCATCTCCAGATGAACGATGGAAGAGATTAAGATCACTAAATACGAATTTAAACTAATTTAGCATCATTCTAAGCTAATTAAACAATACACGTGCAGAGCTTATCGTAGAGCTACAAATTAAGCCACTACTTTCATTTATAAATAATATTTATAGTATATGAAAGTAGGGATTGATCACACGAGGAAAGATTATAATAATAAGCTAGTTTAATTCTAAATGATTTTACTACTCTAATTTATTATAACTTCTCTTTATATAACTAAAATAGATCAAATTTAATAAGTAAAAATCTAGAAAAATACTAAATATTGCTCCTAAATATTCTAAATTTAATTCTAAAAATAAACAGTAAATAGCTATCCTAAATAATCTGAAAAATAAAAACAGAAATAATAACACAATATTAGATCGAAAATTAAAACAGAGACTAACAAGTAGAAAATTAATATTAAAAATTACAGAAAGTAATCCAAATTAATATTCTATAAGTTTATAACTTTATAACTCCAAAATTATATGTAAAATAATTCAGAAAAATTAAAACAGAAAATTAACTACAGAAAATTAAAATAGAAAATAAAATCTAAAATTACAGAAAGAATAAACTACACTAATATAAATACGAAAATAAATAACAAAATTGCCTAGATTTTGGAATATAATTTTCTGGACTTGATAAAACCCTAAAAACATAAAATAAAAACTAAAAACGTAATTTTCAGATTTATTAAAATAAAAACCTGCAAAACTCCCAAACAACTAGAACAGAGAAAGAAGATTCAACACTTCAAGCAAGAACAACCCATACACGAGCTGCAAGGCTCGTTGAAACTGGCAGATTCACCATTAATCCTTTCTTCGAAAAGACCGAAACAGGGAAGGGGGAAAATCGAAATCATTCGAACTCAAACCTAGAAATGTTGCAATTACAACTGAAGATTGTGATAAACTACCCAAATTAACAAACTAAACTGTGAATATACGAAATTACAAGCTGGAATACACAAATCTACCATTTAAAAACGAAAAAGATGAAAAAACGGATCCTAAATTGCTACAACTCGAATTAAATCAAAACCTAAAAAGCGTAGACTAAAACCTAGATTAAAGCCTAATTTAAAACCCTAATTGTTACCTAATAATCTCCCAAAAGCGCTGCCACCTCTGATTTATACTCAGCCCTTCTCTTTCAATCATTGATCTGGCACGCATGGATGGTGAAGATGATGTAAGCTGGCGATGTGTGGAACATTGATGGTGATGCTGGTGGTGCTTGTTGATGTCCTGGTGTTCGAAAGAGAGAGAGATGAGGTTGAGATGATGATGATGAAACGAGATAAAGATGGATGTCAAGAAGGGGTTTCGGGGTCTGGGTTTCGGGGAAGCTCGAGAGGAGAGAGAAGGATAAATGAGGGGGGGAATGCGGTCACATGAGGCGCGCGTTGGCTGGGTTTTTTATTTCCAATTTAATTTCCCTTTTTTTTTATGGGTTATAAAAGTAATGGGTTAAGAATTTTTGGATCGGGTTTGAGTTAATCTCGCCCACTGCTTCATTTTCGGCATTTTCCATCATTTTCCCGCATTTTGTTCACATTTATTCAATACCTACAAAACAAAATCAAATCAAATAAAAATCTAAAAATAACAATTATAACAAGTATAAATCAGGTATAAAAGCATCGTAAAAATGACACAATTTTGGCACGAACAAATTCCCCCACACTAAGATTTTGTTTGTCCTCCAGTAAAACAAATTAAACTAACTAAAAAGAAATAGAAAATAAGAGAAGAAAATCCTAACTCACTGTCGTAGGAATCACAGTTGCATTTAGCGTATGCAACAAGCCCTTTAAACCCCTCGATCTCCCAAGTGGACGAATGAGGTCTCTGAGCATTTTCAAGTGAAATACCCACAAAAATTATTTCAAAAATAAAATCTTTTTAGTTTTTTCTCAAAGCTAATATGTACAAAATTTGGAAAAGATATGCACACGTTCTAATCAACTAAATCACCCATGTAACCAAGGTATTGACCTGCATATACACAAAATGTATTTCAATGTCCTCTACCCCATAAATGACATCAAAGCACTAATTTTCACCCCATTGTATATTAAAATTCTGAATCCATCCTAGTGCTTGTGTACAAGTATATCATCATCCCAAGGCTTAGATTTACCAGAATTAGACTCAATCCTACTTGGCTGACACAACTACATTATTAACATATTAACGTTAGAAGTAACCTTTCCCAGTAGCTGTATTGGCTCCAAGGATAACACCCAGTAGTACACTGTAACGGCCCCAACCCGAGGAGGGGTCACACCGCCAGGACTTCCTAGAAGGAAATCCCTAAGGCTCTTGAAGATCGAGAGTTTGAATTAGCATTTAGATAGTCATTCTGGAAAAGAGTTTCCCCTGTTTTAGCAACATCTTAGGGTTTTAGCTAAGCTAAAGGTGCCTGTAAACTGGAAATAGGGTATAACATTTATTGAAATAACTCAAATTCAACCCCTCAGGCCACTCGCCTGGGATTAATCACAATCAATCAACTAACAAGCTAGGGTCAAAATGATATATATACAGGTACAGAGCCGACTATATGCTGTCACATACAACAATGAACTTAAATATTTGCAACGTGGTAAATCGAACACGTGCAAAGCTGGCAAACGACTTCTGATGGGTCGGCATCAAAATAACTTCAGAATATCTCTTATACCTGCTCAAACTGAACCTGAAAAAGGGAATAAGTAAAGAAATGAGCAACCACACGCTCAGTGAGAATTCCCCTACCTCTTAGAACCAAAACCATTTGCAGGCATTAATACCAATAATAGTCACATATCACGTATTTGTATACTACTATCATATTAGGCAATCATAGTCCCTAATGAAAGATTACTACTCATATACTTCACGCTAGCTCCGCAACTCATTCCTAGGTCCTTAATGACCAATCTTCCTTTCTAACAAGCATTCAAGCACGTAATCAAGTAGCACAAGGACGAATATGATACTTTCAAACACACTTGTAAAAATATAGTGACTCTCGTTATATTCCAGGAACAGTTTATAAATCACGCTAACTTCTTTAAAACTTCTAACTCTTCTAAAAGCTCTTGAAACATCCAAATTGATAAGAAAGGCTTTGCGAGAACATTTTTTCGTAAGATATGCACCTTTAAAAGCTTAAATGTTCGACGCATTACTAGGATGCAACCAAACTTCATTTGAAATTTTATTTAAACTATACTTAGAACACATTCCTAAGTGCAGGTTACATACATTTAAAAGCTTTCTTTCTTTTCTTAAAAATGCTTTACTTAGCCTCTTGGGTCTTGTATTCTTTAAAAGAACTTATTTCGTAATGGTCTTCGAATGACCCTTAGAAATCTTTCTTTTATGAACTGCTTAAAATGGCCAAAATGCCAAATCTCCCATTTATTAGGAACTTACTTATAACATAAATCATCTTATCGTACTGGCTAGGGGAGGTCAATACCGCCCTCAAGTGAGATCGTCACTCATAACTCACGTTATTCCCCGATTTTACGTACTTAACTTTTGGCCAAAACGCGTCTTAGCAGAGCAACTCTAACATCGATATTATCCTCCGTGGAGCAACAGCTCACACCAGGGTAATCATATCCTCAGTCCAGTCCCCCTCAAAGTTTTCATACGCGTCACACATCAGGGAACAGTTCACACCAAGATAATCATATCTTAAGCCTAGCTCCCGGGAACAGCTCATGCCATCTTTGCGTCTAGCTCCCAACATTACCTTAGGGGAAAACAGCTCATGCTATCTTTGCATCCAGTTCCCACCCTCAATGTCTGGCCACTTGCCTAGCACTTTCTTAGCCTTTAAAATCGTATTTCATTTCTCTTTTTCAGTTGATTACTTTGCTGAAATCTTACTTTTAACAAATCAACCAAAGCTTTTCGAAATGTTTATAGTTCCTTTGTTTTTAGCTTAAAAACTCCTTTTAAATGAAATTAGTTTGCTAACTCGTAAACGAAGACTTTCTTTTAACTTAAAAGCTTTTTATAAACGAACTAAGTTTGCTAACACATAAATCAACTTCCTTTTAAACTTAAGAGCTTCTTATAAACGCAATAAGTTAGTTAGCACGTAAAACGATTTCGCTTTAAACTTAAAAGCTTCTTATAAATGTAATAAGTTAGTTAACACGTAAAATGACTTCGCTTTAAACTTAAAAGCTTCTTATAAACGCAATAAGTTAGTTAACACGTAAAACGGCTTCGCTTTAAACTGAAAAGCTTCTTATAAACAAAATAAGATCGTTAACACGTAAATCGACTTCGTTTTTAAACTTAAAAGCTTCTTATAAACGTAATGCATTTACTGACTTGTAAAATCAACTCCTCTTTTCACTTTAAAAGCTTCTTGTAAACATGATAAGTTTGCTAATTTGTAAAATGACCTCGTTTTTAACTTAAAAGCTTCCTATAAATGTAATACGTCTACTAATTCATAAAAAACCCATTTTGAACTTAAAGTACTTATTTAGTGTTTAATTCAAACTAGGTTCGTAATAAAATCCTCAGTTGTCATATTATGACTCGTTTCAATTCCTTTTAAAACTCAAAAGAGGGTATATAAATAAGCTAAAGGCTTAAAACGTTCCAAACTTGCTACTATTTAAAACTTGAAGCACTTGGCTCGTTTATAAGGCAAACAAGGTTCCTTCATAAGCTTTCAACGCAAACGATTCTTAAAAATCATAATGATTTTACTAGCTCGTAACTCAGAACTAAATCAAAACTCAAGTAGGCAATTAGCACATAATTCAAGCTAAATTTCATAATTAATACTTTAAGACGCCTTTTTTGAAATCGCTTATATCCTTTTTAAATATAAGGAGAAGTTATATACAAACCAACGCCTTAAAACACTTTCAAACATACTTTTAGTCGCTTTTAAACTTCCTAAACCTATCGACTATTCAGTTGAATCACTTCCTGAGTAGTTTGATGATTTAGGATTATTTTGGACAACAATCATCTTCGTAACTGACAGGCAATTGGAAAGTACTTAAAAGCATTCAAAATCATGAAAACATGTGTTTAACAATCCTCCTTAAACATGTTTAAATTTCAAGAATTAACCACTTAATGTCACATAGCACATTGAGGGAAAAAAGGGTTCATAACTAGCACATTCATACACTTCATAGCACAATCAGGCAGAATTTACTCAATAAGCCACACATGGCCGTGCAATCCAAATGATTGCGATAATTCATAACCCATGCTCCCTCCTCACGCAACACCGACCACAAGATCCTCGAACACTCAATAGTTTCACCTCAAACCATCCAACTACCAACTCGGTTCAATATTACCATAAATAAGTTAATAATTCACAAACTAATACATATAAGCATGGCATTCTCATCAATAGCCCTATATAGAAATTAAGCGCAGCTGTACTGATTTAGTGATAAGTTCTAAACATAAATCTATCATGCTTTACTAATCCCTTAATTCGCTCAATTAGCATTTTTAAACTTCAAAACATGATTCAGGGCTAATAAACTAACGAAATTACAACACTAAGGCGATAGTCTAATTATTAATAATTCAGGAAACTTCCAAACTGTCTAGCCATTTATTCAGCGGCAGTTTCAACATGTAATTAACCAACAATTAATAGTACCACATTCGTAATTCCTCAATCTCGATTCCAAATTTATCCAAACAGATTTCTAACCTCAAATCAACATGCACTAATTAATTTAGTTAAATTCATTAAAAATAATAGTAATTTAGGAGTAAAGAAACCTCTGCCTGGATTGGATGGTCGTTCGAAGCTGCTGGCTCGGTTCTAGGCGATCGAAGAGTACCAGCCCTTCGACTCTTGCTCACCACGCATGTCAGTTCCGAAACCGTGCCCAAACCGTGTTAATCGAACCCCAAATTCAACCCAAAATCTCACTCACTGACTTGAATTCGTGATGGATGTTTGATGTCTCGAATCACTCCCAATTTATAGAGGATTGAAGTAACTATAAGCTGGATTTCAAGGTCATATATGGGTGGGCATTCGACGACCTGAATTCGCCGCCCAAACCACCAAAGTTGTGGCAAAACCTTCGAATTTTTGCTCAGAATTTGCAACAGTGGACTTATTTGATGTTGGGGAGGTGAAATTGGAGGATTTCTGAGCTAGGTTGAGACAAAAATCAGAGGTTTTGCGGGGCTTGGTGGTTACGCATGGTGGAAGGTGGAGGAGGAAGAAGATGAAGACCGAGAGAGAGAGAGTGAGATGTTGAGGAGGGGGCCTCGCGGCAGGGGAAGGAGAAAAGAGGACCACGCGTTCATTTACCAAAATGTCCCTCCCCCTCTCTTTCCTTTAATTTTCATTCCATTGTTCGATACTTGGCACCGCTAGTCTAATTCGTAACCGGAATTCTAAACCCAAAATTGATAACACGACCTTTCATCGATTACTTGTTCCCAAAAATGTCGAGATTTGATTTAATAAACATCGAACTACTTCTAAGGTTGACAATCTAATTGTATTAGGGTTCCTACTGGAATTAGTAGTCGTTATTAACCGTTAATAACGCTCATTAAAAATCATTGAATAAATTTTCAAACTAATAATAACAATAGTAATAATTTTAATAGCGACAATATTCTTTTTAATAAAATTATCGCTCACATAGGCACATCGATAGTAATTTAACTCGCATCGTTAACAAAATACAGTTTTTATAACATAAAAAGGCATTATGAACAGATTAACAGAAAATAAAGTATGCAGGTCTTACACTTGCGCCTCAAATGGTAACGTCCAGTAGCGCATGCCTCAAAAGAATACTTGTCATTCCAAATTTTATTTCATCTCTTTTTTCTTTTCTTTATTCATAATTTTCATTCATTATTTTCTCAGAGTAATCGTGTCACAAGCAAGTGGGAGAATAATTCATGGAAGCCTAACACCTAAAGATAATGATGAAGAGATAAACAAGGATTGGATTATACATCTATAATGAACAATTGGAGTTAGAATTAGGACTTAGAACGACACATTAAGGTCAGAGACTTATCATGCACATCCTACTTGCATACAAGCTAATAATCAAAGCACAGGGAATTTAAGCTAATCAAAAAGAGTACAAACATCGCCAAAAACAAAAAATCTTCAAAATTTTTAAAAATGGACACCTCACTCCCACACCAAAACTTCACAATGTCCTCATTGTGGGAACTAAGGTGCTAAAAAGCAATCACATCAACTATACAACCGTAAAACCACATGAAACCACAAATATATACAAACTAGGAAACGATGAAAATCAAAACAAAACTAAAAACAAACATAAAATCACCAAAATCAAAATCTCAAAAGAAAAGCAAAAACAAAACTAACTCTTAAAAAAACCAACCCACTAAGTGACTAAAATCAAAACCAAACCAAAACAAAATAAGACCCAAACATAAAAAATCAAAATAACTAAATGAAGAAAAATAAAAACCAAAACTTAACAAAAGAAAACAAAATGAATCAAGACCAAAACAAACATAATCACCCAAAATAAAAACAAAATCAAACCAAAGACTTACTAAATACCAACCTAAATCAAAAGAAACCTAAAACAAAACAAAATATAAGAGACAGAAAAGCTAAATACAAAACAAAAACAAAAACACTAAAACACCAAAAAGGAAACAAAAAGAAACTATTAAACAAAAACAAAATCAAAGGAAAACCAAATCAATAACACAATTAAGGGTGATCATACCCCACACGGCTCAACAAATCCCAAATTGCTCCTCAAGATCGATCACCCATCACAATTCACAGTCCTAAATATCCACAACTAAGTACGAAAAGAAAGAAAAGAAAAGAAAACAAAAGGAGAAGAAGGGTGGAACGATCATACCAGGTCAGGTGCAAAAGTACACCTTACCTATACCTCTGGAAATCCACTTAGCTAGAGATCTTTGGAGCATCATCCACTCCCTATTAAGCTGAAAAATGCAACTCAAATCAAGACTCGTTAAAACACGTAGCAGCTTATCAAACAAAGAAACCCAACTCTCAATCACATAGAAACAGTGAAAAGCAGTGAGTTGGAGCTAGAAAGAGTACATCCACCTAGCCAATAAAGCACAAGTAAGAGCCCGCTTCAACCTATCAAATAGTTGAGCCCAATTAGAAAGGAAATGAACATACTCAGAACAAGCCAGTATTGAGGTCATTGGCCTAACAACTATATCATCATGAACGAACAATCTAAGCAAAAGAGTGGGTGCAAGGTTCACAAGTCTGTTAAGTCCTATATGCTTATGAGTCTGGTCTAAAGCAAAATTCTCAGTGGCAATGATCTCGGACTTAACAAATTCAGACTTGCAATATTCAAAAAGGAAGCCAGTTTGGATGAAGTCAAAAGAGAAGGACTCATCGTCAGCACAAAAACCATCATCAGAATTTCCATGGATATCAATCTCACAAGAAAAAGATTCATATTCTACATACAGAATATTATCATCTAATTTAAATAGAAGGTCGGGAATGATGGGATCAAAAGAGAATGATTCATATTCAACATGAAAGCCCACATCAAGACCTTCAGTAACACCAAACCCACATGAAAAAGATTCATATTCTAAATAAAGAATATCATCATCAAAGTCTAAAATAATGGGTTCAGTTACCTCGTCGCATAACTGCTGTGAAATAGCTTCTTGTGACTCATCTAAATCACAAGGCTCAACTTTAGGTGTGATGCTTATGTCTAACTCACTAATAGTATTAGATTATTTACCCACCTCAAACTCACAAAAGTCATTCAGAGTGGTGGGTGTGTCGGCAGAAACTAGGACATCATCAGTAATGCCCTTAGGTGAGCTAGTGCGAGGTGCAAGGTCAGATGATAGAGACATAGGAAAGTCACTCTCTTAATCTAAACTAGGCAAATACATGTCTCCATTCAACTCAGGCCTAGCAGAATAAGAGGGCTCAAAATCAGCATAGAAACTGATGTCAGGTTTAGGAGATCCTAAACTAGAATCAAGCTTACTATAAGTCTCCCTATTTTGGTTAAAACATTGAGAACAAGCAGCAATTCTCACTTTCATGGTCTCTATCATTTGATCAGTCATATCATTAATCTTCTTTTGAAAACTTGCACATGTAGCATCAACATAAACACGAAGATGATAAGTATGAGCATCATGATTAGAAGATTCATAATAATCGCATAAAATAGAAGGCATATAATAGTAACATGGGTCATTTGAATTCATAAAGTGGTCTGAAGGGTAAGAATTAGCCTAAAAATCATACTGGTGTGGATTTTATATGTATGTTTTAAAACCCTTTTTACTTGTAAGTGCACAAGGTTAATTGTAGACTAGCGAGTACTAGGGTGTCGATCCCATGAGGAACAATAGTGATTCTTAAACTTAACCTTTCCGATTATAAAGAATAATCACAATTTTATGAGTTCGATTATCAATATAATTTAAGGAACAAAAGAAGAGTAAGTGAGTAGTAAAGTAGAGAGAATTCAAGTAGGAGTAAAATCTAGGACTTCGGATTTCACCTTTGATGCCAATATTGATTACTACTTCAAATGGGGATTCAATTTGTCTTTTATTCAACCTAAGCTACAAGCATTAGGCCATAAATTAAAAAAAATGATTATGATTATAAAGTGACATAATTTATCTAGTGGTTTAGCATGAATTATTCTTTCTAGACATAACTCATCTAATTTCTAGCATAAATTATTCAATTTAAACAATTATAATTTTAAGCGCAATTACATAATCATCATATTAGCTTACAAGGTCTAATATTCATTTGAGATAGCAAATTAAACTAGTGTCATCAACATGATTAAACATTAGTATTAAAATGCATGAGTAGATGATGATCAAATGTAAACTCAAGATTATGCAAAAGAGACAAAAATAACCCCATAAGAAATTAGCAAAATAATATTATTACCAAGGATCCATCCTAATCCTAGAATGAGTAGTTTAGCCGGCCATAGTTAGTGAAAACACCATTAGAATTGGTATATTTCACTTCCTACATCCAAACCTTATACTCAATTACACCAAATTATAAAATTTCGTAAACTCTCAAATTTGACTCACAAATGAGATGAGAAGAGAAGGGAAAAATAGCTAACAAAGCTTATTTTCTTCTTAACCCCCCAACCCAAATGATCTTATCTTACAAAGATTCTCTCTAGAAAAATGAAAGATAGAAAAATAAGAAGATGCTTGAGTAGGAAAGTGGATGAATGTGTGTGTCTTTTTCCCTCAACTTGGCCCCTTTTATAGTGGAAAATCCACCCCTTAGGATACCCCCAAAATTAATGCAAATTAATTCCAATTAATTTGGGATGTTACATGCATGGTTATGGCTAGTCATAAGTATAATATTAATTTGCTTAATTGCTTTAACTAGGTAAACAATTGATCATGTGGAGAATAGAGATGAAGAGTAGATGAGTTGATGTTGGCTTGGAGTTGCTGGGGGGCACGACTGGGCTCCAGCATAGGCCCACACGGAAAGAGAGGAGAGAAGGAGAAAATGAAGGGGGAGGCAAGCTAGAGCCACTAGTCCGTCAGAACAGGCCCAAACGGAGGCTGTCTATGGAGAGATAAGGCGGGCTGGAGGAAAGCTGGTGTCTGGGCCTGTCCACGTAGCAGGCAAGGCCTCGGTGTAAAAGAGAAGTGAGGGAAGAGATATGAGGGAATGTGGTGGACCGGCTGAGTTGCTTAATGGGCCACGCCTCACAGGCCCAACACGGACTGCCTAGCTCTTCTTCTTTCCTTCTTTTGGACTTTTGGACTTGGACTCTAGGCATTGCACTTGTGAAAAATCCAAGTAAAATTGAACAACTCCTCCCAAATTCTTTATTTTATTTTTACCTGAAAATCATATAAAATATGCATTATTTACTTATAAAAATATATTTCAAAGACTTAAAAGTAGGTAAAATAAAGGAGAAAATTACATATAAAATATGAATTATCAACTCCCCCACACCAAACCTTTGCTAGTCCTTGAGCAAAGAATAACAACAATGCATGCATTCATTCAAACCATCAAGAAGGATAAGAATAGGATTAGGAAAGAAAATCAAGTGATCCAACTATGAATGCCCACTCCAAATGACATATATCAATTTACTACCAACTTACAACTCATTATCAAAAATTTCCAATCCCAACTAAGTCAATAGGCCAAGATTCAAGCAAATTAAGTACATAAGGAAACCATGTAGCAAATCATAAGCACGAAGTTTCTCCTCACATAACAAAAATCACAAGAGAAACTTTTAAAATCGAATCCCCAATGCCAAATTAATTTTTTTTTATTCTCTCTTTTTGAGACTTTGAACTTTTCATTTTCAGAAGCTACTTGATTTCATGTGCTTTCTTGAGTGGATAAAGATATAAATAAAGATAACACTCAGATAAGCACTTAGTACATATTCAGGCAATTAAAAATATAGATATAGGTAGGACCTGAACATTGGTACCGAAATTAGAACTCAATTAATTTCATTTATTTGATTTTCTTTCTTTTTCTCTTTTTTTTTTCTTTTTTTGATTGAAAAGTCAATGGGAAACTCAATGCTTATCGACTACTCATCATGACATTGTAAATGAGGTTACATCTCATACTCAAAATCGACTACATAGTGACATTAGCACAGCAAAAATTTTGGCCTTCAACTAGTCAAGGCTGGAAATAATCTCTAGTGAGCATGGGTCACATGAATCAAATCCACATAATAGGAATAGAACATGTATAATCAGAACACTCAATTACTTCCCAAAATCAAATTCACCCACAATTTTCAAGTTTTCGTTTTTCTCAAAATTTTCATTTTGCCTTCCCCCCACACCTAAACCGTACATTGTCCTCAATGTTGGAAAAAACAAGATAGAGGGAAATGGAGAAAAGAGCAACACAACCTGATAGCATGAGGAAAGTTGTTTCCATGTAAGCTAAGCAATCACACTCCCAAAGCGCCTTCACAGCCAAGACCAACCTCAAAAGCCAAAAACCAAGTGAAGAATCACATTCAATAACACAAGCGCACCTTGATTTAAAAATAAAAATAAAAATAAAAATAAAAGACTCAAAATCACCTAAAAAGATTGGGTTGCCTCCCAACGAGCGCTAAGTTTAATGTCTTCAGCCAGATAATGCCCACCTCACTAATCACAGTAAACAGGGTCGACCAAGTTGATGGATTCAATCAAACCAGGGCCAAAATCATGAGTCACAACAGGTTTTAAACATTGGCCATTAACCATGAGAACTCGACCATCTTGGGGATCCAAAATTTGGACTGCCCCAGAGGGAAACACTTGTTAGACAACAAAAGGACCATCCCATCTAGATCTCAACTTGCCAGAAAATAGTTTAAGCTTAGAATTAAAAAGCCAAACCTTTTGATTAGGTTGAAAAGATTTACGAGAAATCGTTTTATCATGAAAAGCTTTGGTTTTGGCTTTATAAATCTTAGCATTCTCATAGGCTTCATTACGCAATTCATCCAACTCATTCAATTGAAGCCTACGGTTAGAACCTGCTTATTTCATATCAAAATTAAAGGCTTTAATAGCCCAAAAAGCACGATGTTCTAACTCAACTGGCAAGTGACAAGCCTTACCAAACAGAAGTCGATAAGGAGACATCCCAATAGGAGTCTTATAAGCAGTACGATAGGCCCAAAGAGCATCATGCAATCTCAAAGACCAGTCTTTTCTATCAGGTCGAACCGTTTTTTCAAGGATAGACTTAATTTCACAATTTGACACCTCAATTTGACCACTAGTCTGAGGATGATAAGGAGTAGCTACTTTATGAGTCACAGAATACTTCCTAAGTAAAGTCTCAAAAGATCGATGACAAAAGTGACTCCCTCCATCACTAATAAGGGCTCTAGGGGTTCCATATCGACAGAAAATATACTCTTGCACAAACTTGACCACAACCTTGTGGTCATTAGTCCTAGTAGCTTGAGCTTCCACCCACTTTGATACATAATCAACAGCAACCAATATGTATACAAAGCCAAAAGATGGAGAAAAGGGACCCATGAAATCAATGCCCCACACATCAAATATCTCAACAATCAGAATAGGGGAAAGGGGCATCATATCACAACGGGACAGGGCACCCGTACGTTGACAATGCTCATAAGCAAGATAGAATTGGTGAGCATCTCTAAACAAAGTGGGCCAAAAGAACCCACTGTGTAGGACTTTAGCAGCTGTCCTACGACCTCCAAAGTGACCACCACAGGCATAAGAGTGACAAAAGGTAAGAATACTATGAATGTCACTCTCGGGGACACATCTACGTATCACTTGGTCAGGGCAATATTTGAAAAGATAAGGATCTTCCCAATGGTAATGTCTTACCTATGAGAAGAACCTATCCTTCTCCTGTTTGGACCAGTGAGGAGAAATCTTCTTAGTGACAAGGTAGTTCACAATGTGAGCAAACCAAGGGAGAGGGGCATGTGACATAGCAAACAGTTGCTCATCAGGAAAGTGGTCAGAAAATCAAATTGAGTCATCAGTATAATCAATAAAGATTCTAGACAAGTGGTCTGCAACAGAATTTTCAGAACCTTTCCTATCTTTTATTTCAATATCAAACTCTTGGAGCAACAGAATCTATCTAATGAGTCTTGGCTTAGTGTCATTCTTAGCCAGTAAGTGTTTTAATGCAGCATGATCAGTAAAACAATCACTTTAGAACACAAAAGATATGGTCGGAATTTATCAAGTGCAAATACCACAGCTGGCAACTCTTTTTCAGTAGTAGAATAATTCTTTTGGGCATCAGGAAGGGTTCTACTAGCATAGTATATGACATGAGGCATTCTATTCACCCTTTGACCCAAAACAGCCCTAATAGCAAAATCAGATGCATCACACATGATCTCAAATGGCAAAGAAAAATCGGGGGGCTGCACAATAGGGGCTGTCACCAACAAAGATCGAAGCTTCTCAAAAGCTCGCATACAAGACTCATCAATCATAAAAGGAGCATCTTTGGTAGGAAGATTAGTAAGTGGGCGAGCCACTTTGCTAAAATCCTTAATAAATCTCCCATGAAAACCAGCATGACCAAGGAAAGATCTGACTTGCTTCACAGAAGAGGGCACAGGAAAATTAGAAATTAGATCAACCTTGGCTTTATCAACCTCAATCCCTTTTTCGGACACTTTATGTCCTAAAACAATCCCTTCTTGGACCATGAAATGACTCTTTTCCCAACTCAAAACAAGATTCACTTCTTCACATCTTTTCAGCACAATGGATAGATTAGCAAGGCACACATCAAAGGAAGAACCAAAAACAGAGAAATCATCCATAAACACTTCCATGAAATTATCAATATAATCAGAAAATATGGCCATCATACATCTCTGGAATGTGGAAGGTGCATTACACAACCCAAAAGGCATCCTTCGATAGGCAAAGGTACCTGATGGGCATGTAAATGTGGTTTTCTCTTGGTCCTCAGGATACACAGGTATTTGGTTATAACCAGAATATCCATCTAGAAAGCAGTAAAAACTTTGTGCAGCTAACTTTTCCAAAATTTGATCAATGAATGGGAGGGGAAAATGGTCCTTTCTAGTTACAGAATTCAGCTTTCTGTAATCAATGCACACCCTCCACCCCGTGATCTGTCTAGTAGGAATTAGTTCACCTTCAGTATTCTTAACCACAGTTATGCCAGATTTCTTAGGGACTACTTGAACTGAACTGACCCATTGACTATCAGAAATAGGGTAGATAATACCTGCATCCAAGAGCTTAACTACCTCTTTTCGAACAACTTCTTTCATATAAGGGTTCAGTCTACGTTGCATTTGCCTAACAGGTTTAGCATCGTCCTCCAAATGAATTCTGTGCATACAAATCGTGGGACTAATCCCTTTCAAATCAGGAACCGACCATCCAATAGCACCCTTATGATCACAAATCAACTCTTTTTCTTGATAACAAGATAGAAGAGAAGATATGATAACAGGTAGGGTTTCTTTGAGGCCTAAAAATACATACTTGAGCGAATCAGGGAGAGGTTTTAACTCAAGTTTAGGTGGAGATACAATAGAAGGTGGCATAGGAGAACTAGCCAAAGAGGGAAGAGGTTCATATGTGGACACCCAAAAGGAAGACTCAAGATAAGGAGTGGAGTCAAGAGTAGAATTCATCTCATCTATGGTACTTTCCAATTCAAATAACCTCAAATCCCCATGGGAAAGACAGGTTCCCAAGGGATCACTATTCAGAATAGCAGGCAGGGCTTCTTCAATCATACCATCAATTATATCAACGAAGAAGCATTCAGATTCATCTTCAAACACAGGTTGAGCAGAAACTTTAAAAATGTTAAGCCTAACCCTCATGTTCATGACCGAAACATCCATCACTCCTGACCTACAGTTAATGGTAGCATTAGCTGTAACTAAGAAGGGATGTCCTAAAATAAGAGGGATCTGCTTAGAAGCATGAGCAGGGTCCATGTCCAATACAACAAAGTCAACAGGAAAGAATCCTTTATCAATTTGCACCAAGACATCATCTATTCGCCCCCTAGGAGTCCTAACCGACCTATTAGCAAGCTGAAGGGTACAGTTAGAAGGTTGCAGTTCACCTAATCCCAACTCTAAGTAAATAGAATATGGTATTAAATTGACACTAGAACCCAAATCCAAAAGTGTCCTTTCAATTTTATGATTGCCAATAAGACATGAAATGGTAGGGACACCAGGATCTTTGAACTTAGGAGGAGTATCACATTTTAGAATTGAACTCACTTGTTCACTTAGAAGAACCTTTTTAGACTTGTCATCTTTAGATTTTTCTTTTAAAAGTACACATGTCTTTAAGGAACTTAGCATAGGCCGGGACTTGCCTAATCGCTTCCAAGAGGGGAAGATTGATCTTAACTTGCTTAAAGGTCTCAAGGATGTCATCTCCTTGCTTGCCTTTCTTAGAAGAAAATGGTGCATCCAAAGCTTGAGGGTAAGGAACCCTAGGCTCATATGTCACGGTGTGGTCAGACACAATAGGAGAAGGGGATGGGTCATTCTCTTTTGCAATCTCAAGGTCACTCTCTATGGTCTTAGGTCTTTCATCTTTATCATGTTTCTTCTCACTCACCTTGTTATCCACTTCGTTACCACTCATAAGAATCATTACAGCTTTCAATTGTTCAAATTGCTGGCTTTTAGGGTTCTGGATGGGGTGACTCGGAAGTTTTCCTTCTTCTCTTTTGCCTACAGCTATGGCTAGTTGCCCAAGTTGGGTTTCTAATTTAGCTATAGATTGTGAGTGAGAGTCAACTATATACATTTTAGACTCAATACCTTGGACCTTGGAATCAACATTTTGCACAACAGAGGTCAAGGTTCTAAGGGCAAAAATTACCTTGTCTATATCAGAGGTCCCAGATGGAGCTTGATGGGAAGAGGGAGGAGCATATCGCTGGTTTTGGAAACTAGGAGGGGTAGGTCTGCTAGACTGGGTCTGAGGATTCTCAACATTTTGAGTCCTCCATGAAAAATTAGGATGATTCCTCCAACCGTGATTATAGGTATTAGAATAAGGATTGTTGGATGAAGGAAATCCTTGGGCAGCATTTACTTGTTCAGTTATACAGTCAGACTTACCAATACACGGATAATCAACAGAAGCATGCAAGGGACTAGCACAAATCGAACACACATCTTGCATATTAGGGGCATTAGACACTTTGTTCATGCACAATAATTGATCAAATTTCTTAGCTAAAGTATCAACTTTACTAGAAAGGTCAATTAAATGTGAAACCTCATAAATCCCCCCTTTACTTCCTAATTGCCTAGGCAAATCAGAATGTGAGGAAGTAGCATGCAAGTGTGAATTTTCACTCAAGTGTTCAAATAATTCCCAAACTTCTTCAGGAGTTTTGTACAAAAAACTACCACCACATGATGCATCAACCATCTGCCTATTATGCTCATCTAAGCCAGAGTAAAAACTCTGGACAAGTTGCCACATAGGTACCTCATGATTCGGACAACATTGCAATAATTCTTTAAACCGTTCCCAACTTTCATGCAATTGTCCATTTTTATTTTATGAGAAGGTAGTTATAGCACGTCTTAAGGCAGTCAGTTTACCAATGGAGAAAAACTTTTTCAAGAATTCCTTTTACAATTGATCCCAAGTGGTGATATTAGTCTTAGTGTCCAGCCAAACTTTAGCTTTATCTTTTAAAGAAAAAGGAAAAAGTCGCAAGCGAAGAGCATCATCAGAGATATTATTTAAAAACACAGTAGAGCAAATCTCTAAGAATGCATCAACATGCTTGAAAGGATTTTCAGACTCTAGCCCATAAAACGACGGAAGCATTTGAATAAGAGAATATTTAATCTCAAATGGCACAGTAACAGTGGGCATACATGATCTTGTTGGTGAGTCATGAGTGGCGGGAGTGAAATATTCCTTATGTTGCTTAGGTGGTGGGGTTGGTTGTTCTTCAGCCATCTTGTTCTTAGATTCCTTTTTCTTAGCTCTTATCTCACGAAGAGAGTGTTCAATTTTAGGATTATATGGTTTAAGATCTAAGCACGAAGAACGTCTACCAAGCATATACCAATAAACAACAAAAAGAAAATAATGAAATCACCACAATAATAACCACCAAACAAAACTAAGAAGAAAAAAAAGAAAAGAGAGATAAGAAGAGAAAAATAAAAATAAAATAAAAATAAAAGAAAGATAAAAGGGAAGGGGAAAAAATAAATAAATAAAATAAAATAAAATAAAAGAACGAAGGAAATAAAAGGGAAGGGGATTGTTAGATTAGGTGCAATAAATAAAATAACAAAAAGAAAAAAAAAGGTAGAATAGGTTGTTAGATTAGTGGGGAAGGGAGAAAAAATTAAAAAAATAAAAAAAAATAGATTAGGTTAGAAGGGATAGGGGAAATAGTTAGATTAGAAGGGAGCGAGAAGAACAAAAATAAAATGGTTAGATTAGAAGGGATTGGGGAATGAAATAACAAAAGAAAAGGGAAGGGGATGGAGAATAAATAAATAAAATTGTTAGATTAGCAGGGAAGAGGGAAAAAAGAAATAAATAAAAGGAAAATTCAAAAATCACTATTCGTTCCCCGGTAACGGCGCCAAAAACTTGGTGTGGATTTTATATGTATATTTTAAAACCCTTTTTACTTATAAGTGCACAAGGTTAATTGTAGACTAGCGAGTATTAGGGTGTCGATCCCACGAGGAACAATAGTGATTCTTAAACTTAACCTTTCCGATTATAAAGAATAATCACAATTTTATGAGTTCGATTATCAATATAATTTAAGGAACAAAAAAAGATTAAGTGAGTAGTAAAGTAGAGAGAATTCAAGTAGGAATAAAATCTAGGACTTCGGATTTCACCTTTGATGCTAATATTGATTACTACTTCAAATGGGGATTCAATTTGTCTCTTGTTCAACCTAAGCTACAAACATTAGGCCATAAATTAAAAAAAATGATTATAATTATAAAGTGACATAATTTATCTAGTGGTTTAGCATGAATTATTCTTTCTAGACATAACTCATCTAATTTCTAGCATAAATTATTCAATTTAAACAATTATAATTTTAAGTCCAATTACATAATCATCATATTAGCCTACAAGGTCTAATATTCATTTGAGATAGCAAATTAAACTAATGCCATCAATATGATTAAACATTAGTATTAAAATGCATGAGTAGATGATGATCAAATGTAAATTCAAGATTATGCAAAAGAGACAAAAATAACCCCATAAGAAATTAGCAAAATAATATTATTACCAAGGATCCATTCTAATCCTAGAATGAGTAGTTTAGCCGGCCATAGTTAGTGAAAACACCATTGGAATTGGTATATTTCACTTTCTATATCCAAACCTTATACTCAATTACACCAAATTATAAAATTTCGTAAACTCTCAAATTTGGCTCACAAATGAGATGAGCACAGAAGAGAAAAATAGCTAACAAAGCTTATTTTCTTCTTAAACTTCGTAAACCCAAATGATCTTGTCTTACAAAGATTCTCTCTAGAAAAATGAAAGATGGAAAAATAAGAAGATGCTTGAGCAAGAAAGTGGATGAATGTGTGTGTCTTTTTCCCTCAACTTGGCCCCTTTTATAGTGGAAAATCCACCCCTTAGGATACCCCCAAAATTAATGGAAATTAATTCCAATTAATTTGGGTTGTTACATGCATGGTTATGGCTAGTCATAAGTATAATATTAATTTGCTTAATTGCTTTGACTAGGTAAACAATTGATCATGTTGAGAATAGAGATGAAGAGTAGATGAGTTGATGTTGGCTTGGAGTTGCTGGGAGGCATGACTGGGCTGCAACATAGGCCCACACGGAAAGAGAGGAGAGAAGGAGAAAATGAAGGGGGAGGCAAGCTAGAGCCACTAGGCCATCAGAACAGGCCCAAACGGAGGCTGTCTATGGAGAGATGAGGCGAACTAAAGGAAGGCTGGTGTCTCGGCTTGTCCACGTAGCAGGCTAGGCCTCGGTGTGAAAGAGAAGTGAGGGAAGAGATATGAGGGAATGTGGTCGACCGGCTGAGTTGCTTAATGGGCCACGCCTCACAGGCCCAACACGAACTGCCTTGCTCTTCTTCCTTCCTTGTTTTGGGCTTTTGGACTTGGACTCTAGGCATTGCACTTGTGAAAAATCCAAGTAAAATTGAACAACTCCTCCCAAATTCTTTTATTTTATTTTTTACCTGAAAATCATATAAAATATGCATTATTTACTCATAAAAATATATTTCAAAGACTTAAAAGTAGGTAAAATAAAGGAGAAATTTACATATAAAATATGAATTATCACATACTCTCTATGAGTTGGGTATCTAAAAGTTTCGTTAGCTTGTTCAAACGCATAGGTTCCCAAGCTAGTTTTTCAAAGAAATCTCAAACTTTATCTTGAGTTTTAGATAATAATTCTATTAAACATTCAGGACAAATTGATTCAATATAATACCTCGACTCAACATGTAGACCCACAACAATGACCTCACAAATTTTTCATTTTTCAAAATTATGATTCAGTTGAGCACGATAATCATTAAGCCTTGAATGATAACTCCAAAAAGTTCATGTTCATATTGCGGGAAATGAAAAACTAGCATTTTGTTTTTAAAGTTTTTAAAGTTTTTCAAATTTTTTGTGGTTTTCTAGTTCTTTCTAAATTTTTATGGGTTTTTGAATTTTTTTCAAGAAATGAACTAAATAAATTACAATTAATAGCGAACAAACAAAGTAAATCAAATCATAAGCAAAAGAACGAAACAAAAAACAAGAAAAAGTGCTCAACCTGAAGAAAACATAAACTTGCCACTTTGTTTTTAAGGTTTTTAAAATTTTTAATTTTTTTTTTGTGGTTTTCAAGTTTTCTAATTTTTTTGGATTTCAGGCTTTTCTAATTTTCTTTTTTTTGAATTTTGGGAATTTTCAAGAAATAACCAAGCTAAGTAACAATTAACAATGAAATAAACAAAGTAAGACAGAACATATGCAACTAATAAGAAAGTACCTAAGAAAATAAAAATATGACCTAATCTCATGCTGTCATCCCGAGCAATGGCGCCAAAACTTGTTAAGATATTTTCAAGTGATAAATGAAGTGCCGCAAGTGTACGACTGACGTCATAGTACTTGAAGGTCGTCTCCACAGGGATGGTGGAAGAGATTAAGGTCATTAAATACGAATTTAAACTAATTTAGCATCATTCTAAGCTAATTAAACAATGTACGAATGAAACTACATATTCTAAATGGAACTAACTATAGAGAATCGCCAACTGTTCATATCAATCGCTACAACCTAGATGAGATATTATATAATCAAACTAAAATAGAGCTAAAATGACATTAAACTAGGGCTTCATGATTTAGGTCCACCTTAAACTCAAGGTCACAAATCAACGCTAGAACAAAAAACAAGCAACAAGCAACGGAAAATAGAGAACAGGGAACAAATCGACCAATCTGATCGGACGAAAACCGAAAACAGAGCAGCCATGGGGGAAGGAGTCTCTGATCCCCTCAACCACATTTGAGCAGTACTGAAACAAGGGGAAGGGGAAATTTGCAACTAATTGAACTCAAACCTGCAACCTATCAAAGCCAAAATCTGGATCAAGCAAAACTCCCAAACAGCTAGAACAAAGGAAGAAATTTCAACACTTCAAGCAAGAACAACCCATACACGAGCTGCAAGGCTCGTTAAAATCGGCAGATTCGCCATTAATCCTTTCTTCGAACAGAACGAAACAGGGAAGGGGAAAAACCGAAATCATTCGAACTCCAACCTAGAAATGTTGCAATTACAACTGAAGATTGTGATAAACTATCCAAATCAACGAACTAAGCTGTGAATATATGAAATTGCAAGCTGGAATACACGAATCTACCATTTGAACACAAAAAACAAAAAAGATGAAAAAACGGACCCTAAATTGCTACAACTCGAATTAAATCAAAAATTGAAATCAAAACCTAAACCGTAGACTAAAACCTAGATTAAAACCAAATTTAAAACCCTAATTGTTACCTAATAATCTCCCAAAAGCGCCGCTACCTCTGATTTATACTCAGCCCTTCACATCTCGATCATTGATCTGGCACGCGTGGATGGTGAAGATGATGCAAGCTGGCGATGTGTAGAACGTTGATGGTGATGCTGGTGGTGCTTGTTTATGTCCTTGTGCTCGAAAGAGAGAGAGATGAGGTTGAGATGATGATGATGAAGGGGGATGAAGATGGATGTGAAGAAGGGGTTTCGGGGTCTGGGTTTCGTGGAAGCCCAAGAGGAGAAGAAGGATAAATGGGGGGGGGGGATGCGGTCACGTGAGGCGCGCGTGGACTGGGTTTTTTAATTTCCAATTTAATTTCTCTTTTTTTGTGATGGGTTGTAAAAGCAATGGGTTAAGGATTTTTGGATCGGGTTTGAGTCAATTTCGCCCACTGCTTCATTTTCAGCAATTTCCATCATTTTCCTGCATTTTGTCCACATTTATTCAATACCTACAAAACAAAATAAAATCAAATAAAAATCTAAAAATAACAATTATAACAAGCATAAATCGGGTATAAAAGTATCGTAAAAACAACACAATTTTGGCACGAACAATATTCTTAGTGAAATAAATACATATCATGGCATTTCAAATAATATTACTCTGTAATAATCTGAAATTTTGATGTTATAATTAATAAATAATTGTAATATCTTGTGCATCTATAATATTCTTTCATTTGCTTCCTTCTAATTGGTCTTGAACTTGATGTCAGTTGGGCAGTGGACCAACTTGTGTTCGTGTTAAGATCGGCCAATTAATAAAGCATACATAATTAGTTAATGGTAAGTTAATTAACAAAATATTGAACCATTAAATGGATTATTAACATGTCGAACCGCTCCAACGTGCTAGCCTTAGATGGGCCGGCCCATGAATGACCCAGTTTATTATTAATATTTCCATATACGAACCAACCCACTCAAATGTGACTCATTGTCTACCGGTACATGGCATTCACATATCATATTGAAAAGTTTGAATATTTGTTATGTTCTTTTAAGAAATTACAATTAGAATGGTCGTTCATTAAACATAGGTAATTTTAAGTAATAAATATGTCAAGATTTTATTTTTGACCAAAAAAGAAATAACTCACTAAAAGGCGCTCCAAGCCTGTTGGGTTGACCTGAAACTTGTAAAATTGAAATACACCCGTCCGTATTTTACCCGAACCTGAAATACACCCGACCCGTAATTTACTCGAATCCGAATACACCCTTCTCGTATTTAACCCGTCCGCCTGAACTGACAGGTCTATTAATGACCCCATAAAGCACAGACTGAATCATAATCCTACTCCCAGCAAAAGATACATTTTTAACCATCCAAGAGCATACTTTTTGCTTGACCTTGCCGATAAGATGGTGCGGTGGCAAATATGGCGTGTCAATTTTCGAGTGGACAAAGGAAGCACAAGGTACCTGGAAAGGAAATATCCCTGAGCAAATCCAGTATAAGACAGAATTGTTTGTTGATCAGCTGGCCTGGCAATATCCCTCCAAATAGATTTCAGACTTACCCTGATTAGCAATCAATCCTGCCTTACCACCGAATTGTTGGAAGCAGGACCACAATACCTGAATGGAAGGTAAATCGCCTCTTAAAAATAGTAGTACTCATCTGCAAATATTAGGTGGCGAAGCTACATTCTACTGCATCTTGGATGAAACTTGGAGTTAGTATCTGTTCCTTACTATTGTCTACAAATACTTTTCACAAACTCCTTTCTTTTCTGTAAAATATAATAAAATCATAATACTTGGATGGAAGTAACCTTGGAAATTTTTAATTAAGGACAAAGGGTAAAAAATATAATAGAATCATACTTCTTCTTTAATTTAAATTCTCCCACTGTGCAATTGGACAATTTGCGTAGTAAAACCAGTAAGCTCAAATTCTGTTCTCAACTAGCTCGCTATTTCTGAACTTACAAAGAAGAAAATAGTCGCTCTTTCTTACGCTTGTCTCCAAGTACTTTTCACAAACTCTTTGCCTTTCGGTGCAAAAGAAGGAACAGATGTCAATGTGCAAATAATGATTATGAACCCAACCCTCACAAAAACTCCGAAAAACTCTGCCAGTTACACTGATTGCCACCACAGAGCTCTTAATAAAGGTTGCATAAAAACTCCAAAGCAAAGCCATTTGAATTTGTATGAATCTTCTTTATTGTTTGAAAAGGAGCCCAAGGAAAAGAACCATCCAGAAATTAATCTGCATACAGTACCCTTTTCATGTGAATTAAAACTTTTCCTTTTGTCAGGTGAAGGAGATCCCCATCATTCCTGGATGTTCTTCAAAGTTCAAAGGTGGACAATCTCAGAATGACGTTCTGTTCTCAACAACTTTCTTAATTCTTGAGGTGAAATCATCAACTGACATAGTGCCCAACTCCCCGCCAAATCTGGACCTGACAGTTAGGGTTCCTGTCTCAACCTCTCTGGGACCCACAACCCCCATCAATGGGGTTCTCTGCTTCTCTGCATCTCTGATGAGCTTTGGCAGTCGCTCACCATGGCAAACTTCAGCTCGGATCCCATTTGCCTTGAGTTTGGTCACCACCTCATAGCAGAACGAAAGCTGCATACATTAGTTAATTGGAATGTCATGCACAGATCCAAAAATCTTCAAAGATACATGGGAGAAACTGAAGACCAGATGCTCAACCCTAGCACCCCCGCCCCCCCCCCCCCCCCCCCCCCCCCCCTAAACGTGCACCGGATGATAACCGTTCTTTAGGTTGCCTAACACCTTCATTTTGTCTATCCCAAAAAGGCATGGCATAAACCAGCACTGGAACTGTAGACAGTTTGCCTGTGATAAAATAGATCAATTTCGAACTCTTAAGGATCAAGAAATAATGAAACATCTGTGGTACTTACCTGTGTGTCAGTAACTGGTAGGACCCGAGCCTGTACAGGAGAGAGCCATAGTGGGAAATCCCCAGCATAATGCTCTATAAGAACACCAAAAAACCTTTCCAAGGATCCAAGTACAGCTCTGTGGATCATGATAGGCCGTTTCTTTTCTGAATTGGAGTCTACATATGTGATGTCAAATCGTTCTGGCAAATTGAAATCAACCTGGGAAAGCCAAAACAGATGCATACTCAAACCAGCGAATCCCTTAAGTCAATGCAGCTTCATATGCACATCATAATTTCCACTAAAGCATTGACTTGACTGCCAACAGTTTCACAGGAACAGAAGAAGATGACAATTTATTGAGACATTCTGGTCAATTATACTTGAAAGCTGAAAAGAATAGGCAAAAGTAAAAAGTAGACTTTTCATATCTCAATTTTCATAGGGTAGCAATTAGTAAATTTTCCTCGTATCCAAGGGAAAAGAAAGAGGATGGCAATCATTCCGCCATAACACTCCATCTAGAACCATGAATGTTTGATTTAAAAACCCAACCAATTCACTACTTGTACCTGTATTGTTGAACACTGCCACTTCCTTCCAAGTGCATCTTCAATTTTGAGATCGATCTTGGGGCCATAAAAGGCACCTCCACCTTCGTCAACTTCATAGATCCAACCCTTATCATTTAAAGCATCTTTAAGAGCAGATGTGGCCTTCTCCCATATATCATCACCTCCGACAGCTTTTTCTGGCCTTGTAGATAGATTCACCTCATATTGATTAAAACCAAATTGAAGAAGTACTTGTTCTGTAAGATCCAGAACCCCCTTGATTTCATCTCTGATCTGATCCTCCAAACAAAATATATGTGCATCATCCTACACCGCAGTTAAGAGATGTCATTCAAAAACCCCAAGGCTGCTACAATAACATTCAAAAAAGACATAAAGAAACAAATTCCAATGGACTACGCTTGGTAATTGCAATTCCTTTTTTAGACAACCACATATTGCATAGAGGTGAGAGTCACACTAAAACCACCCCGCCCCCCCGGTGGCCACCAAACCCAAAAAAATAAATGTTCCTTCTTTTTCTTCTTCAAGGGGGAAAAAAATAGTGATTGCTTGTGGTCCCCCCCTCCCCCTTCCCGGTTTTCTTTTTGGGGGGGGGGGGGTTGCCCTATATATGTCATACCCCCACCATTTCACGGGGCTGTTTCATTCGGACCCTTGCTGATGCTACTTGATTACAACTAGTAGAATATAGTCTAGTCAGAGTGTCAGACCATGGTGCTGGTCGATTACAGCCCAAAGCTAAAAGACACTCAATAGGGCAACAAATTATTGTGGTTACACGGGTGGACTCTTCCTAAGGAAACACAAAAGGCAGCAACCCCGCTCTGTATAAATAGGGAAGGGGGTTGGCTTTCCCACATATATCTTGCAACTTAGTGATCAACTATCATCGGTGAATACCCACATAATAAAATAATAGGTAAGCAAGCACCTATGGACTTCTGCAATGGACCCAGTTGTTACTGACACTGCAAAATATGAAGCTATTGTTGCCCTAATAAAAAGGATCCATGACCCTCCCCCAAAAAAAAACCCTGAAAGGAAGGAAAATAAATAATAAGACTCTGAATGATAAAGGAAATCAGAAATATTCAAAACAGAACATAGCAAGCACAGTTCGTACCTGTGTGAAACCTCTAACACGGAACAGGCCATGCAAACTTCCAGACAACTCATATCTATACACTGTTCCAAGCTCTGCCACTCGGATTGGGAAATCACGATAAGAGTGCAACTTCCTTTTATAAACCAAAATATGATAAGGGCAATTCATAGGCCGTAGCTGGTAAGGCTCATCCTCAATATTCATCTGGTCATACATATTCTCCTTGTAGAAATCAAGGTGACCACTTATCTTCCATAAATCTGCCTTTGCAACATGGGGAGTGTACAGAAGGTCATAGCCAAGTTCCATGTGTATTTTTTTCCATGTGTCTTCAATGATGTGCCTAACAATAGCACCTTTTGGATGCCAGAATACCAGTCCTCCACCAGCATCCTCCTGTTGATGGCACAGAATCACAGTTCAATTGTGCATTCTTAATGGTGATTTACAAGTATTAGGTTCTCATTTGCAGAAGCATTAGAAATGTAGGAGACTTATGATCCGCTTGGACTAGCTTTTGTGTGCTACAGCTATTCCCAAAAGCATCTGAAGTTGTTCAATGTATCCATCATCAGAAACATGCGAATAACTATTGCTTTTGCTTTTCCCAAAAGCTAGAAATGGCTTGCTACTTCAAAGCCCTGCCAATAACCAGAGCCTTAATCTCCAACTATATGGCTTTGTTGCTAAAAATTACTTTCTGTTACTTGCAGTTGACAACAAGACCAAGTGAGGATAACAACTAGCAAGGCTGGGGAAACCTAGATTTAGAGAACCTTACCCCCCCCCCCCAAAGGAAATGCTTCCAAGAGGCCCACAAAGAAATTGTAGAAACATATTCACGGTGGATCAAAACATTTTGTTAAAAAATCAGGGTGAGGGACAAGACCCCAAAAGAAAAATATAGTAATAAGTTACAAACATACAATACTTCTAATTGTTACAACGCATACAAGTCAAACATCACCATGGTAGAATCATTCCAATCCTACGCATTGAGTGCAGTTCAAGCAATGAACAAACATGAATAAGAAACATATCCAGGGTTTGCAATTAGTACAAACGAAACTTCTATTACTACCTCTATATGTCCAATAAAATTCATAGAAGGCCAAGCATGCCAGAGGAAGGAGCCTTGGTTTATGAAACGGTACGGGATAGTGTTGGTGTAAATGACTTTTGTAATACACTGAACAATTGGTCACATCTTTCAAGTTAAGTGGTTTCCGTTGTTATGAAAGCTTTGAGAGATGGTGCAAGATCTCAAACAGTCAATTAGCTATTGCAGTCCTTCAAGGCTGGGCCAGTTTACGAAAAATATCTTGAAAAAGGCAAATGGCGGACCTTTGTAAAGTTCATTCATGTAAAGCACGTAGAATTCTTGTGACTTCTAGACAGCGGAATGACAAGCTCAACAAAATACAGCAACATAGAGAGCAAAAAGGAAATTCCTAGCTTTTTATACTCCTTTGCCATTACCACAAAAGTCAGCATATGCAGGAGGAGAGAACAGAAGAGAAAGAACCAGTGTATAGTGATCTTAAATCCTGTAGAATACAAATGTCATAAATTATCTGAATAAAAGACCACAAATTTAAGAACTTTACTCAACTATCATTAATTCATTATCAGACACAGCCAAAAGAGGTCCAGTTTGTTTCCTACTTCCTCCTTTCAATCCTCAATTTCTGCTCACAATGCTTTTTTGTTTCCTTTTTATCCTTGGATTTCCATTTTTATTTTATTTTTTTGAAGCATGCACTCTTTCTGATGAATACTTAGCATTCAGGAACTTCGTCTCACAGTCAAATCAGGATACTTCAGTTTGAGCTCACCAGTTAGCTACCAAGCTGAGCTCCATGCCAACCAAACTCAACTCAGCTTGGCCGGCTTTTTGGTTGAGATGTAGGTTAGAATCACCATATGAACATACTCCTATTTTGCATTAACGGGAAGTTTCACATTAGTAATCTACAAGTTACTATTCTGAGATGTTTCGTTATAAACAGACTACACCACAAAAGCCTGTTTTAAGCGCCCCCCCCCCCCAACCAAAAAAAAAAAAAAAAAAAACCAAAGAACTTATGCAGAATATTCAGCAGAGCAATTATTCTGTGATTGAGGGTGTATATTGTCTTAATGTGCATACTATGTAAAATTACCTCTCCCCATAAGTAAACGAGTATTAGGGAGATCCTGAATAAGACAAGATGACTTTGAACCTACAAGAGATCAATGGACACCCACACAAGATAGTTAACAAGCTCAATCCAAAATTGGGTAGTAATTGACTTGAGTCCAGCTCAAACTCTACACATTGCAATTGATTACGTCAATGAGCTCAGCTCAAGCAAAAGCGTACTCAACCATATTGGCCCATTAACACTTCCCATTACGACATCATCCAAGTGCCCCCTAACAACCCATAGAAGACTTATGCATAATTTACAACTTTTCCTAATAGAAAGACAGCTAGTGAGAGCTGAAACCATGGGAAAGAAGGCTACTCCGCCACAGAAACGGATGCAATGGAAAGGTTTCAAAGTTGAGCAAACAGTGTTTTCACTCCGCGATATGCTACACAATAGCCACATTAGCTATTTTTCCACACTGTACCCATCACGTCAATCACTATTGAAACACCATTTTGAATCATTGGCTGCAGATATGATGATGATGACGACGACGACGATGATGATAATAGTAATAATTTTCCAAATATTATCTGCACAAAAACCAGCACTGTACAGTAACAAGAGGTACCTGTATAGAAAACAAGTCAAGATCCTGACCAAGACGCCTGTGATCTCGCCGCTGAGCCTCTTCCTTTAAGTAAACGTATGCTTTCAGCTGTTTTTCATTTTCCCATGCTGTACCGTAAATCCTCTGGAGCATTGGCCTATTTACATCCCCTCTCCAGTAAGCACCAGCAACAGATTCAAGCTGAACAGCTTTCCTGTTAATATTCCCGGTGGATTCAACATGAGGCCCAGCACAAAGATCCCACCACTCATCTCCTACAAGTTAATAAAACAAAAACATTATAAGGGCCCAAAATAACAAGTACGAATTTTGTAAGCATGGATTTTATTCCTATTAACAAAAATGAAATTTAACAGAAGTCGGGTTGAGAGAGAAATGCAGAGGCGAAATAAGGCGGAGAAGAAGAGATGGCGAAGTAAAACTGGATGTGTGTTGTTAAGGAGAAGGCAAAGCAGTAAGGGCTAAGGGAGGCCACTGGCAGGCCTAACAGGGTGAGGTTGCTAAGCTGGGTAATGTGGGAGGGAGCAAGGGGTGGAAGAGGGTGGAAAAAGAGAGGGGAGCAAGAGAGAGAGTGTGGGGGACTCAGGATAGAGGACAAGGAGGTTAGCAGGGGCCACTATTGGGATGCCAGCCTGCAGTGGACTACAATGGGCCAGGAGCTCAGGAAGGGAGAGAGGCAGCCTGGCAAGGCAGACAGGGTGATGCGGTTGTCCTGAGGTCAGAAGCAAGGATGTGGTGGGCCACAAGTACTGATGACATGGCATCCAGCTCCACAAGGAGGTGAGGAGCAGCCAAACAGGTGCAAGGAGAGTCCGGGTCTGATTCAATCCCTCAACTAATTTTATAATTGATCTAGTTCTTAAAACTAGGTCAGCTAGCTGACAGGAAGCACCCCTAGGAGCCTCTCCATAGCTTTCACATATACCATTTGATGTTATACCAAAATGACACATTTCTGAATTTGCACCCAGGACCATACAATGGCTACAAAATTCTTCAAACTTTTAGCAGTCAAACGGGATCTCCATAGTTGACAAGTTGACATGATTTAGAAATTGAACAAACATCAGATGTTTACTCAGTGGCAACGTTACAAAATGTACTACTAGTCAACGTGATTGTCCCGTTCCTGGAATCTAGCCAACTAGCTGACATAGAAAAAAGAGAGAAAGCAAAAAGAAAGGAACCCAGTAAAAGGTACATCATTCAGTTTCAGCCTGAGACCACACTAATGTACTGAGAACAGCTGATGGCATTATTCAAAGGATAGTGGTCATATGTGCCCTGGAACCAAATCAAAATGGTGAACAAGGACTTTACTTCTTTGTTCTGAAGTACCGTGCATTCAACTTATTTCCAATCAAGATTTTCATCGTAAAAGCCTCTCTTTGATTGCAGGGCACAAAGTTCCCTTCCAAGGTAGGAGCCTCATGAGGTATTGAACTTACATTGCCATATAGTATGCGCATCACAGTTTCCTCCGAGGAAAACATTACCCGCACAGGAATGAGTCAAACAACCCAAATGGACCATTTAACCGGAATTAGTAAACAATATCATTCTCAGATATGCACAATATTAACATACGGACAGCTGCAAAACAAGGAATCATTTAGTGCATTTGATTAATGCCAACAGAATGAATTTTCATATGCTTACTGTAGCAACAGAAAAGTTAGCTCTGGAAGCAATGTGCCAACATAATGTAGATGTCATCATGGATGTATATATCCTTTCATTTAAAAAAATTTAAAGAAAAACAATAAAAAGGAGCTTTACCTATGTGATAGATTGTAATAGGTTCTTCATTTATACTTTCCAGAATCTCTAATTTGTATGGTTCATTCTGATTTTTTATTCTCCTCTCTGCTTCTTCTCTGGAAACTTCCTCTCTGACCAACGGCAGATTACGACTAATAATGCGGTCCTATAGATGATGTAACAAATAAATTCTTTACCCTGAAAGCATTAGCTAAGAAATAATTTACCCAGATAGTAAAGTTGTACTAATAAGAAACGATTGAGAAGCTGCCGTCAACTGACCATCTCCTTCTTAATTCTCGTTAGATCTTTGTCAGTTATAGGATCCATATCGAAATCATAATAAAAACCATTATCTATCCACGGTCCAATTGTCACTTTGGCATTTGCATACAGCTTCTGAACAGCCATGGCCATCACATGTGCACACTGCAAATAGGAATGCCAGTGTTACTCCACATATGTCAGCAACTCAAAATGCCAATAACCACAAGTAAAGAATGCTAACTAGCAAACAAATTATGCTATGAGTGACAGATAGACAATAAACCAAAGAGAATGCGTATCTGTCAAATGTTACCTTCAAAACAGACGGCAAATATTCTAAGTAATACGGAACTTTGGGCTGCTACTTTCCTTTTTGTGACTGAACCCTATTTGATTCTATCTAATGATAAGCGAATGAACACAGTGAAACGATAAAGCAGAAATTAAAAGAACTAAACGTATTTGCTTCAACTGGTTGCCAGAGGGAGGAGTAAGCAAGAAGAAAAAGTGAAGACCCCCTAGCTATCCTACCAAGGATTGACCTTTTATACAACTTAAAATGAAGATAAAAACCAAAATTTTACACCCTGTTGAGTCCATTTTACCCACACAGCACTGCTGGAACACAATATAAACCAATCGCACTAGGCTCCTGCCACAGTCTGGAAGGGCGACATGCAGACTACCCAATCCAAAAGCAAAAGGTTGTTTCTAGCACAAAATTGTACAAGTCGAGAAGATAATTGTTTGAGAAAAACAATCCCGAAGCTCAATGATAAGGCAAGTCCTGTCGTAAACAGCTGAGCATTTAGCCCCATAAAATAAAGAAATCTTGGAAGTCCATGTTCTGCACCTAATGAACTGGACGCCAACCCATATAATCAAAATGCCAAAGCCGATTGCATAGGAAAAACAAGATTTAAAATAAAAATTGCAAATTAATTGTAGCCATCATGAACCCCCAACCATCTGGCAGTATCCAACCAAACATGACCAAAGCCTTCCAGAAGTAGTTTCTATCTTCCCTTCGCAAATTGTTGAGTTCAGCCATGAAAGAGATGAAGAATCTCTAATGGAAATGCAGAGACATGAGGAGATGCAAAAGGGAATTTCTCTCTCTGTATTCTGTATTCTCTCTCTTGATCATACAAGCATTTTGTTGTTGTATAGGACTAAAGAATTAGTAAAAAGATTTAGAGATTAGAATATTTTGATATTGGATATCTTTTGTAATTTTTTATTAATTTTGTAGGTTATTTTTAAGGGAATTTTAGGATAGTCAAAAAAAGGATATTTAGTGATATTTTATTAAGATTTAGTTTCCTAGTCTATTAGGACAATATTAGGTTATATATTTTTATCCTTTTCTAGTTTATATCTTATTATTTAAATTTCCTAATACTAGTTAGCCTCTTAGTTATATAAAACCTTTATGTAATTGGAGAAGACAGATTATGAATAAGAATTGATATTGAATTTAAGTGAAAGTTCTTGTGTAAATTTTCTCGGTGTGGGAGTTGCTCTTAGCGCATCCTACATTAATTACTCCCCTTTGTAGGAATTGCTCTTAGAGCGTCCTATATCAATTTGTTATCAGAGCTTCGTTGATCGTCGATCCAGCCACTGCCAGTTTTACTTCTTTCAATCCAACTATTGCCCTTCTTTCTTCTCTTTACTTCTATCTCATTTCTGCTCCACTATACAAAGGAAAACCCAAATAGAAAATTTTTCGTATCAAAATCTGCTGCTCTGATTTGATATTCTAGACTTCCAACGGTCTAGATTAGTTTGCTACCCGTTAGATCTAGCATGAAGTTTTTGTCTTTTTTGGGTGAAGATTATCTATAATGAAAATGGGTTGGTGTGACAAACATCATCGTGCCCTTTTAGTGGTCATACGTAACAAGCCATCGCCTGTTACAACAAGTGCTCTTAACCATGCTTTCTCTCTTTATGGGGATGTAGAAAACATCACTAGGTTTCGGACAATGGGAGAATTTCATGCTCGAGTGAATTTTTATTCCCAAAGAGATGCTATGAATGCCTTTTGCAAGCTTCAAGGGTGTCAAATTTATGAAGATTACTGTGAGTTAGGTCTTTATTTTGCTAGTGAATTCATTTGCGGTTGTAGGCCGTATATTCCTAGCTACAAATTGGATTGTGAATGACCTAGAACTCTGATAATACCTTGGCAGCACTCAGAAGATTATAAGGTTTCTTCCCAAAGGTTCTCCAGGAAACAATCAATTTCTTATTTGGAAGAGACAAATCCAGCATACCGAGAAGCGCATGAAGGCGAAGCTGCCATTGGGGAAATCAAAAAGGAAGCTTTTCTGAATGAGCCTACAAGAGAGCAAGTCCCAGGGACAGAAGTTTTGGATTTGAACAAGAAAATTGATGTTAAGAGCAATTCTTTTGATCAAGTTAGCCAAGCAGCAGATTGCATAGTTGATTGCATTAACTCATCGGTTTAAGATATTGGACATGATCAAGTAAAAGACTCTGACATTGATAAGGCGATCTTTCCAACATTCAAGATGGCAAAGAAAAGTCATCAAAAGACACTCATATCATCCCAAGAATTGTTGAACATGATGTTCGCTTCTTAATCCCTAAAAAGTTCTTTCAAAAAATTGAAGCTCATCCACTACTCACATGGTTATTGGTGCTCGAGAAGATTTTGAAGCATGCAATTTATAATATCTTCAAGGAAGTTGAATCAATTCTCTGTTCCTCATGTGCAATTCCTCCTCATGTCTTAGTTCAAAAAGGCGCGAGGCGCATTGAGGCGCAAAGGGTTACGAGGCGCAAGGCGTGAGCCTCAAGGCGAAGGCGCACGTATCATGGATGCGAGGCGTACCTTTACACAGAAATTCCTAAAATGTACTTCGCTGATAGATTTTGCCCAAATGAATTATATGATTGCATCAATATGGAATTAGATGTCAATATAAACTACTACAATGTTAAAAACAATCGTAAAATAGTTTGAAATACGATAAAAAGTAAATTATATTATTTAAATACAAATCAAAATGCTAATGAGTAACAAACATTCTTACTATAAGTTTGTAAAGGAAAGGTACAGAAAAATCAAAACTAAGAGAAAGGAAAGAAAAAATGGCTTCTTTAGCTCAGAAAAATATAATAAAATAAAAAAAAGCTAGTTGATTCTTTCCTAAATAAAAAAATAAAAGAAGGAAAGAATTTTCCACAATATAACAAATTAAGACTATAGGAAATCTTTATTAAATAATAAAACTATGAATGCAAAAGGAAATAATATGCACAAATTCAAAACTAGCCCTTTCCCATCTAGACTTCTAACGACCCCCACACACTATGGAAGAAGGAAGCTGGTAACCGGAGCCCACTACACTAACTCCAGTGAAGATTGACAACCGGAACAATATGAAGATGGGCATTCAACCCCCTTTGGCACCATTAGGTCTCCATAATTGACAGTTCGAACATTGGGGTTTTGTAATCTTTGTCATTTGCATGAGGGATTATGCGCAAAATCGCGATATAAGACTAAGATAAGTGTTAATTTTAACAAAGTTAGTGATTTTAATGGTCAAAATTTCTCCTTTTTCTCCTATAGCTTCAGTTCCCAATTAAGATCAATAAAGCCCTCACTTCAGTCGCCTCGCACCTCAAACTAAGGCGCGTTGAGGCATGCGCTTAAAGGATTCGCCTCGCCTCGCCCATTGTGAGGCGCCACAGTGTTCGCCTCGCACCTTAGTGCGCCTCAGTGCGCGCTTTTTTAAATTAAGCCTCATGTCAAAACTCGAGGCTGAGTTTTTTCCAATCGTGGGAGAATGATGAAGGATAGGAGTAAAGAATTGGTAAAAAGATTTAGGAAATTAGAATATTTTGACATTGGATATCCTTTGTAATTTTTATTAATTTTGTAGGTTATTTTAAGCATATTTTAGGATAGCCAAAATAAGGATACTTAGTAATGTTTTATTAAGATTTAGTTTCCTAGTCTAGTAGGACAACATTAGGTTATATATTTTTATCCTTTTCTAGTCTATATCTTATTATTTAGGTTTCCTAATACTAGCTAGCCTCTTAGTTATATAAACCCTTTATGTAATTGAAGATAGATTATGAATAAAAATTCATATTGAATTTAAGGAAAGTTCTTGTGTTAATTTTTTCGGTGTGAGAATTGCTCTTAGAGCGTCCTATATCAAGTATTCCCCTTTGTAGGAATTGCTATTGGAGCATCCTACATCAGATTTCCCCTTTTTATACATGTGAGACCAGCAACAGACTAACTAACAAAGTAGTCATATGGGCCCCATTATTGCTAACAGAATGTAACTAATTCAGCTTCCCCTTGTACTAACAATATCCATGATACATACCCTGCAACACTCCCCCTCAAGTCGGGGGTTGAAACAAACAAGAAACTCTCAACTTGGACAAAAGCTTTTGATGTTGATTCACAGGAACAATCTTTATGAATAAGTCTGCCAATTGTTGCTTAGAGGGAACATAGCTAGTCATGATGACACCTGCCTTCAATTGATCTCGGACAAAATGACAATCCACCTCTATGTGTTTGGTTCTTTCATGAAATACAGTGTTTGCAGCTATGTGTAAAACTGGTTGTCACATTTCAATGTGACAGGACTCCAAGATCTTTAAACAGTTGTAGTAGCCATAGCACCTCACAGCAAGTAACAGCCATAGCCATGGGCCTGTATTCTGCTTCAGCTGATGACCTCGCAACCACAGGCTGTTTTTTTCTTTTCCATAAATGGGAGATTCATCAAGCATGATGCAGTAACCAGTCATAGATCTTCTTGTAGATGGGCAACTGGCCAGTCAAGCTCACAGAAGGCTGTGAGCTGGGCTGCGAAGCTATGAGCCATCAGTATCCCTTGTTCCGAAGTAGTTTTGAGATACCTCACATCATTCAATGCAGCCTGCATATGTGCTCTGGTAGGCTGATGCATAAACTGACTTAGGACTTAACCTGTATAGTCAATGTCAAGTCTGGTGATGGTTAAGTATATCAGTTTGCCAACAAATCTCCTGTACTTATCTCCATCTTCTAGAGCATGCCCTTTCTCTTGAGTCAGCTTCAATTGAGGATCCATAGGTAGCCTTAAAGGCCTGGTCCCAGTTTGACCTGTCTCCTAAAGCAAATCTTGGACATACTTCCTTTGTGACACAAAGAGGCCTGGACCTGTTCTGACAATCTCCAACCCAAGAAAATGTCTGAGTTCTCCTATTCATATGAAACTGGGAGCTGAGCTGTTGTTTTAGCTTCAAGATTTCTTCCTCATTATCACCTGTAAGTACCATATCATCTACATGTACCAACACAGCAGTAAAACTAGTTGGTGTTTGCTTGGTGAAGAGGGAATAATCAACTTTAGACTGCTCATAGCCAAACCCCAAAAAAGCAGTGGACAACTTGGCAAACCATTGCCTTGGGGCCTGCTTAAGCCCATACAATGATTTCAACAACCTACAAACTTTGCCACTCCCCCTAGCCATTACGGGCTCGAAAGAAGGTGTAATTCTGCAACTAAAGTGTGCATAACCTTGTGATAGTTGCATATATACCTCTTCATAAAGGTCTCCAGGCAGATATGCATTTGAGACATCCATTTGGTACAATGTCCATCCTTTGGCTGCTGCTATAGCAAGCAAAGCTCTCACTGTTGTCATTTTTGCCACTAGGGCAAAGGTTTCTTGATAGTCCATACCTTGTTTCTGTCTGCATCCTTGTATAACCAACCTTGGTTTGAATTTGTTCACAGATCAATCTGGATTGAACTTAGTTTTGTAAAGCCATTTGCAACCAACGGCCCTTCTACTTGCAGGTAAGGTAGTAATCTCCTAAGTATCATTCCTTTCCAGACCCTCCAATTCTTCATTCATGGTTGTACACCATTTAAGATCTTGGACAGCCTCTTTGAAGAAGATGGGATATATTTGTGATAATGGCTGAAAGAAAGGCAGAGAACTTGGGTTTGATATATGCTGTCATGGCATGATGTATGGTAGGAGTAGTAGCTGTGGAAGCCACATAATCTTGAAGCCATCCAAGTTGCTTATGATGCCTGGAAGACCTTCTCAGGGCAGTTGGTTCAACCTGAGTGACCTGGTGATTTTGGTGTGCTTGAGATGACAGGTCTTGAGATATGACTGTAGAGTTATTTGGAGATACAGTGGCATCATCTGAAGGAGGTCCATGTGAGTCATGAGTTGCAGAGATGAGGGTGTTGGAGTCATCATATGAAGACAAAAGGAGTTCTAAGCCTTCAGTAGAGGGCAAAGGGCTGACTGCACTGATGGAGTAGGTTGCATGCACTATGTAGTGCTTGAATGGCTGAAGGGAAAGACATGCTCAATGAACGTAACATCTCTTGACACAAATACTTGTTTGGTCAGCAAGTTAAGAAGCTTATATCCCTTCTGTGACTGAGGATATCCAAGGAAGCCACATGGAACACCCCTTGGTCCCATTTTATCTTTGTCTCTGCTACGATTAGCAGCAAATGCCAAACATCCAAACACCCAAAGCATGCTATAGTCAGGTTTCTTACCCAGAAGCACCTCATAAGGTGTGAGATGTCCTAATACAAGGGTAGGTAGCCTGTTGATAAGGTATGTAGCTGTGAGTACACAGTGACCCCATAATGCAACCGGCAAGGCAACTTGCATCCTCAAGGCCCTAGCCATCTCCAATAGATGTTTATGTTTTCTCTCTACCACACCATTCTGTTGTGGCCTGTCTACACATTATGTTTGATGTATAATACCAAGTCTACTAAAGAAATCGTTAGCAAGGTTGTGACTCAAATTCAAGTGCATTATCAGTTCTCAGCACTTTAATAGTGGTTTTAAACTGATTTAGTACATAGTGATGAAAGGTTTCCAAAAGCTACAGTGACTTTTGCTACATTAGATAGGTCTAGGTAGCTCTGCTCTCGTCATCTACCAGTGTCATAAAGTACCTACAATTCTTATGTGTAGGCACCCTATATGGACCCCAAATGTCCATATGAATAATCTCAAAAATGTGTGTTGTTCTAGTATTTCTCAAAGAAAAAGGCAATTCAAAGAACTTTGACATGAGGCAAGTAAGGCCTACTTGATCATGAGATGTCTCATTTATATCAACAATGTACTTAAGCCTTTGACATTGGCACATGTCCCAACCTTAAATGCCAGAGAGTTCTTTTGTTCACAACACACTCACCATCATTGGTAACACACTGATTTGACAATAGTTTATTTTTACTTAATTGGTCTACAAGACTTGTAGCCACACATGGTTTAGCAGTGACATAAATGGGTTTATTCAAGAGACTTACATCATGCTGTGTCAAATCCTCATTGATAAGGTAGTACAAACCTCCTTGCTGCTTCCCAATGCCTCTAAGTGCCCTTGTGGCACAGTCCTATATGAGGAAAAATTTGGGATAAAATATTACAAAGCAACCTTCATCTTCTATCAGTTCAGAAATTGATAAAAGGTTCAATTTGAAGTCTTGGGCACACAAGACATTTTGTAACTGAAAGCCATTTGCCAGTGCAACATTCCCAATGTGTGGAATGGGTACTTTGTTACCACCAGGCATATTTATGAGTGGTTTTTGCTTAGATGATCTTGGGTTAACCAATATCTTGTATATAGGTGACGTATGATCAGTTGCACCTATATCAAGAATCCAAGCATCTGTCCTAACTGACACATAGGAGCAGAATGCATTACCAGCGAAGTCTTTATATTCTTCCTCACTGTCTGCTCCTTGCTTGCTTGGCTGAGGCAGCAACCTACCTTAAAAGCTGCTCTATCTGCTGTTGTGACAGTATAACAGCCCCTCCTCCTTTGCTTTCAACACTTTGCACATGTGCTGCAGTTTTCTTCTCTGCTCCACCTCTGAACTTGCCTGATTTCTGATTCTTTTGCACCCTCCTTATTCACTTTTTTCTGAGGAAACTTCTTTGATCTTGGATGCCAACTCGGATGTCCAATTAGCTGCCAACATCTGTCCTTACCATGGCCTTTAGTTCCACATTGTGTACACTTATCTTCATTTCCTTTGCTGAATAGTGCAGATGATCCATGAAATAGTTTAATCTCTTCTAGAACCTCCCTTTGCATTTCTTCCTGTTGCAGCATTGCACAAACAGTTTCTACACATGGCAAGGGATTCATGAGCAGTATTTGACTCCTCCGAGTGCTATAATTCTCATCCAATCCATTCAGAAATTGAACTAGCTTTTGCTCTTCCTGCTGTCTAGCCAGGGCTCTAAGAAAGGCATTCATCTCTTCATTTGTCTGTGTGATCTGTGGCAGATCTATCATAGAATCCAACTCTTCACATACACATTTCATCCTAGTATAGTATTCTGAAATTGATACTCTATCTTACTTCATTGAACAGACTTCTCTATTCAAATTGTATTTTCTGAAGCCATTACTTAAGCAAAACCTCCTTTCCAATTGAATCCTTACCTCTCTAGCAGATTGCGCGTACAATATAGATCTAGCAATCGTGTCACACACTGCATTCATGAGCCAGGCAATTACCAGATTGTTGTAGGCGTCCCATTGCTCTCCCTTTCCTGGATCATCTGTAGGTCTAGGAAAAGTAACTTGAACAAAAACCAGTTTCCTCTTTGTAGACAGTCCGATCTCCACTGACCTCCTCCATGTTCGATAGTTCTTAGCTCCAACAAGCTTTTCTCCAATGGCAAGTGAGGCTAGACCACCAGAAGGATGTATAAACAGCGGATTTTGAAGATTGCTGTTAAGAGAAAATGTTTGATCGATTCCTTTCAGATGACATTGTATCAACTTCTGGAATTCAGATCACTGAAGACGCGACTTTGATGTTTGAATCAATCAATTTTGAAAGCTAGACTGATTGAAGAACAATTTAATTAATCGGAAAATGAAGATAACATATATGTGTTTAAATTTTGTGTATATGAACTGTTGATGATTCAAATCAACGATCGAGTAGAAGAAAGAAAACAAGAAAAAATGATTCAGACCTTCAATTTGATGAAGGAAAGTTGAGCATTCTTCCACTCATTCATGGCGTTCTGATAACATGTTGAGTTCAGCTATGAAAGAGATGAAGACGCTCTAATGGAAATGCAGAGGAGAATGCAAAAGGGAATTCTCTCTCTGTATTCTGTATTCTCTCTCTTGATCATACAAGTATTTGCCCTTTTTATACATGTGAAATCAGCAACAGACGAACTAACAAAGTATTCATATGGGCCCTATTATTGCTAACAGAATGTAACTAATTCAGCTTCCTCTTGTACTAACAGTATCTATGATGCATACCCTGCAACACAAATCCTATACAAGTGAGTGTCAAAAATTCAAATGACATAGTACTTGGATTTCTTTGAAAACGAAGAGTAGGCGAGTATGCTGCCCTTATGAACCCACTACTCCTGTATCTCTCGGGGACTAACCAAAAACCACACACGCCCAATACCTTGAGCCCCACCTACGAAGGGTATTCAGCGAGGCGATTCAATACAACAAACCAATTCTATGTCAAGAAGAATGCACCCATCTCAAGTTTGCATCTTTCCTTCACAAATTCTCATCCCAATGAGCATAGGATACTGAAATAACTGTATCCAAGACTACTATTCAATCCTTCAAAAGCATAAAATGGGATTCATTATCTCAAGATTCCAATTTGCTTCACAATCTTCATCAAGTTTTCAAGCTCTTTTCAAGCTTGCAAGAGACTAATAAAGAGGTGCCCATTTCAAGTTTCCACCTTTTCTCACATATCTCACCCAATTGATATTATAAGAAAAATCAAATAAGAAAACGAAAATACACTGACTGAACCTCGAAAACCAAGAATGAAGAGCCAAAAAATGCAACGAAAAACTCACAGTGTGACGAATTCTCAAGAGTTTCTCAGAAGAATCATTGGTCGGCAGCTTAATCTTGACCTCAAAGAACTGTCTGTCATCCACCTCCTTTTCCTCCGCATTGATTCCAGTCTCTGCCGATTCAGTGGTGGCAACAGCAGTGCAGAACCCAGTTCGGTTGACAGAGGCGAGTTGCCTGCCCTGAAATCTGCCTGCAACTGAGAAGCAATGTCTGAAAGAAGAAGTGAAAAGAGAAGAAGAGGGTTTAGACTTAGAAAGAAGGCGAAGAGAACGGGAGAAGAGAGAGAAAGTGATGGTTGTGGTGGTCGCCATCCTGTGGATGACCAACATGGTGCTGGGAACAAAGCTTATTCTTTGTTCAGAGAGGCAGCGGTTTCTCTCATTCTCTGACCCAAAAGCTTTACCAAACATCCATCTCAATTTCAATGTGTGGCAAACTGCAGCGGCGGATTTCCCAGCACTAGCAGTCACTTTGAATGAAGTTAGACCCGGCAAAATTGACCGAGATCCGAAATTCGAACCGAATGATTCAAATCCATATTCGACTTGACATCCAAAATAGGCTCACCCGAATATGGACGCAAAACCAGAATTTACCCAAATCGAACCATACCTGATCCGAAATTTCCGACAAAGTTGTTTATTTTTGCATGACAAACTTATTGGACAAAAACTCAGTTGACCCGAAGCCAACCCGAATCGAAATTCACCCAACCCAGACTAAACCGATCCAAAATGTCACTTGACCCGAAATATGACCCAACCCAGACTGAACCCGACCCGTACTCGAACCGAATAACTCATTTGACGGGTTTAAATGAATTCATCGAAACACCATCATCGGGGGCTTGGGCCAGCCTATACCGTTGTACTTGTGGTATTGTTGGCAAAAATTCCAGTCTAGATCGATTTAGGTCTCGATTTAGGTCTGGATAAATTGGACATTTGGATAAAAACTTGATATTTGAACCATGTATGTGGCTAGTAGAGAGGCATAAAGATCGATATAAGCAATGTTAAAATTTAAATTAATTGATAATAATTATATAAAATTATACTCATTGACATCTGTTAAAAGAGATTGGTAATTAATGTAGATAAAATGATGTGCCCTGTTCTATTTCGCGTTTTTGAGGATTTAACGAAGAGCTTACTTTGCCTTACAGTTTCTTACATCTCCTTTGAGCTCCTTACATCCTGGACATAATCTTTACATCTTCTTACATCTTCTTACATCTGCTTACATCTTCTTACATCCCCTTATATTTTCTTGCATCTTCTTACATTCCATATAGATTTTCTATAACATTCATTTATTTTGATTACGTAAATATGTATATTTTTTAAACTATGCTCCCAATATACAAAATTTATAAATATCTTATGAACAAAACATTTACATAAACATAAAAACATAATATAACGATGTAAATTATATTTGAATTTCGATATGAATAATATATGTTATTATAAATGGAATAAGTGACCATACTTTTAAAATTATAATACAAAGCTTTTGTTCATGTTTAAGTTTGAAGCATATATAAAAGCTATCAAACTGTATGCAATGAAAGCGTTGCATACAGTTATTTCATCCATAAGTTTATCCATGGTAATTTTATTTCTATCATTATACAATTGAACATTTGGTGGTCGTTCCAAATTTGGTTCCCTTACTGAGATTGATATGCCCTTGTTATGCAGAATAATAAAATTGTACAGAGTACAACAAGAAATAACTATCTGAAGTTGCTACTCCTGTCTCATTTGCAGCATTCTGCCGGCCAATATTTTTCATCTCCCCTTCAAGACTCTAAAAGTTCTCTCCACTATCATTCGTAAAGATGAGTGTCAATGGTTGAGTCGTTCCTTCACTCCTTTAGGTGGGCTATATTTTTTAAACTGTGGGATATGACGACGAGTTTCCTTTCCTATATACGAAGCTAAATATACAAAAGTATTTGGACATGCTGAGTCAACCAGATAGTATTTTCCTAAATAATTACGTGAAATAATTAGAGTTGTATATGACAAATGAGAATCATTAAGGAATATGTTAAGAACATATCCTCATGTACTTGGAGGAGATGAGGAAAATTGAACTTAGGTTGAAGCATACTATCTCGTGATATTGTCACGTCATGTGCACTACCCTCCCAACCGACGTTTAAATAAATGATCATCATGTCGAATGATACCACAGCCATGGTGTTCCAAGTGTTCTGACCTGTACGTGATCGATGAGCAACACCCGCATCTTCTCCAAGTATTGCTTGCACATGAGAGTCATCTAATGCTCCTATGCAATCCTACAAATATAAATTAAACATATATTTAACACTTTTGAATTAATGTGCACAACTATATCATTTATACAAATGATTCATAAATAAAAAGGTTTTACCTTAAAGTAGGGCCAATAACAGCTACAGCTATCTTCAATTTCTTTAGGAACCACATTTATATAAATTTGTTTTTTTGTTATACCTTGCTTATTGGATCAAACTAATGTAAATATTAAAAATCACCTCAAGTGTATGAAATTTTCTTGACGAAATTTATGGGTTGAATATATTTTATTGTTATGTAACTAACTTAGTCAATGGTTTATTTTCAATAAGTTTATTATTTTAATATTATTGTTTCTCATCCAAAATGTGCTTTGTAAAACAAACATATTTCGTTTTAATTATATGAAGAAATATTTTGTTTACTGATGGTATTAAAATTTTAGTCATAAATATGACTAATATATCATAATTGTCACAAATTATGCTATACAAGTCTTTAATAGTTCAATAGCTCCTTACTTCTATCCTTACAGCTCCTTATATGCCCTTATAGCTCCTTACATCTTCTTACAACTTCTTACATCTTCTTACGGCTTCTTACAGCTCCTTACAGTGTCTTACAACCCCTTAAATCTTCTTACAGCTTACAGCTGTATCTTATCGCAAAATAGAATAGACCCATAATGATTGTTTTTGTTCCTTTTGTTCACAGAGTGCATAAAGTCAACATACGGAATGCTTGGAATTTATTTATTGTGTATGATATCAGTTCACAGAGACTTTATGGATTGTTTCTCCATCAATAAGATTCTCAAAAGATGCAAATAAAATACAAATTGGTGCGTTATGAGTCAACGAAAACCAATGAAAGAAGACACAAAAACAAACAAAAACACCACTGAACTAATTCTATACATAGGAAGCTAAGTGGGGGTTGGTTTCCATACAAATATGGACGACTTTCCTTTAGATTAGGGCAATTAGCAAATAAGATAAAACATATCTCGAAATTGCAATCAAGTGGTGAAAAAGCATCTAGTAAAATTAACAACAAACACTGAGAGTTATCTTAATCAATCCCAAAAATTTAAAAAAAAAAAACTTATATTATGACTTACCCATGAATTTTATCGTGAATTATAATTTTAATACTTTAGTGGGCTGAAAAAAAAAACTTTATATGTTACAACAACAGCTTCTAGTATGACTCTCATTTTTACAGAATAAACAAAAGTTTTAATCTAACATAGCTTTAATTCTCTAACACACCAATGAGACAATTGCCTCATTGGTAACTTCTACTTTTTGCCATCCCATTTACTCGTGTTCAAGTCTAAACGGAACCTTTGCTTGCCATTTATGTGGGAAGTTGAGGGTGATGGTGTTGGACCTACACAATAGCACATTCCTTTTTTCACGGACTTGGGTTTGCTAGGTCTTCCCTGAAATAACGGCCCAGCTTACCCAAGAAAAAAAATCCCTAACCCATGTTGAATTTTTATTTCCTTTTGGGGGGTTGTTTCAAATTTCAAGTCTCAAAAACATCATCCTAATTAGAGCATTAATGGTTAGAGAATAGACATTAATCAAGACATCCTATTTATGCATATAAAATTTGAGATTGTCCCATTCTTGTTAGCAAAGATATATATTCCTGTTAATTTTTCTATAACTCGACTTGTAATACCATTTATTAGTTTTTAACTTTTAATCAAAAAATGGAGTTTGACAGGGCAATTTAGCCTTCTACTCCCCCCTGATAGTCAAGATCTTTTTGGCTTCCTTTTTCCAGCTGTTCCTGCTTCACACCAAGATTAGCGCCTCACTTTTTCCCAAAATTCCGGAGAATTAAAAGAAACATCTTACTAAGAATTGGATCTGATCAAATTGAGGTTGAATCGAGTCATGAGAGTCGACAGATATGATTTGCTTGACCATAACCTTACCCAACCCTTCTGCGGGCTAGTATACCCTCAACCCTAACCCTGATCCTGCGGGCACCATTGGGTCAACTGGTTAGACCCGACCGTCAAACCTTCCATGTATGAAAATGAAATTTTTTACTAAATTTCATTTTTATTATAAAGTTCTACATTGAATATGCTACAAACAAAAGGTTAAATGATAATATAATATTTCAATGAAATGCATCGTAGTTGCAAACATTCTAATGGGTAATTTGGTGATTAAAATGATTAGTGTACTAAAACGACTACTCCAGATATCAGAAACGGACGATTAGAAAGTTAAAAGCTAATGAAATTTGGAGAGATGAATTGGGGGGCTAAAAAGAGATGAGAAAGTAGAAAGTGAAAAAGACTTTAAACAAATGAAAAAGAAGCATCTTGTTTTGATTTTAAACTTAAATTTTTTTAAAAAAAGTGAGGGTCAACGGGTTGGGGCAGATGGTCAAAATCTCTTCCTGATCCCGACCCTCATCATAGTCGGGTATCCTCGATTTGAGGGTCGGACCAGATCAGAGACAAAAAAAGGTCGGCCAAGACCTTACTTTTAAGGGTCAGGTCGAGACAGGTTTGCAGGGCCCGACCCATCGATCTAGTCCACCTAGAAATATTAGAAACATCCATCAAAGACTCGCCCCTATCACCACGGCTAAAAGTTTTTAAAAAAGAAAAAGGAACCTTGAGCACATGGAACATGATAATTCCGTGGCTCTAATACACACACACACACATATATATACACACACACACATATACATATACATATATATATATATACACACACACACACATATGAACATTTCCTTTCATTACCTTTTGTTTCCCTAAATTATAGTATTATTGTAATCATAATTTTGTGTGGGTCTCTTGAAATCAACCTCTTTGAGGGTAGAGATGCCCGAAGAGATAAAGTTGCACACATCTAGATCTCTCAGACAACAAGAAAATGGGACCTACACTAGGATGACTTGTAATTATTTTGTGTGTGTGTGCATAT